>CM036940.2:64987168-65222896 GCA_020352615.2 Yoshiicerus persimilis | reverse complement strand
ATAACTGCGTATGATGTGACAATATGATGATATGATATGATAAGATAAAAAGGCAAGCCAAAATAATATTATGATGATACCTATATTCCTACGATGGTATACTGTTACAATACTATAAGCTATAGCAATTATACTTATATAATAAAAAATACTTTGTAAGTAAGCCAAGCAAAGTAACGGACAGATAAAGGAAGCGAAGATCAAGTAAGCACTTGAAATTCCACTTACCCTTAAAGATCCGCCCTCAACCCTTAGCGTAGGATTGGCTAAAGCCAAGGGACGAGAGCAAGAGGGAAAAACTAATCTTTTCAATGCTAAAGTATCTTTTCTTAAGATTCTCCAGCAAAAGATCAGATTTACTTTATTTATACTCTTTCTTAATATTCCCTTGACTCCAATCATGTTAAAACAAGCAGGAGCAGAAATCCGAAGTGGACATGAACCACTTGACAACAAAACCCGCCTGCAGAGCTCAGTTATCATCAGATTTTCAACTGCAATCTTCTCTCCAACTTTTTGTCTGTTACGCTGCTGGTTTAACCATAGGATAAATATTATAAAATGTGTTTTGTGTTTTCAACTGAAAAATCTTGACTTCTGACTACAAATAAAACTACCAACATTATCCAAAATTGCGAGACTGTTCAACTACTGTAAATTGGGTTCAGTAATGTAAGTTCATTATAATATTTGTAATTCTCATCACAATTAGAGAGTAAGACTACCCATACGGAAAAACATGGAGACAACATTCATTTCATAATTTCGACGTAAACAACTATCCCATAATAAGAGATTATTCCCAAATTATCCCATAATAAGAGATTATTCCCAAATTATCCCATAATAAGAGATTATTCCCAAACTAACCCATAGTAAGAGATTACTTTCCAAACTATCCCATAATGAGAGATTGTTACCAAAAACCTATGCAAGAAATCCTAATCCAAATTTATCCCATATTGTGAGAACAATCAAATCCAAAATACCAATTATGTTTTCGAGAGGATTCACCCAATTACCAAATTTCCAATTACCCATACCAATTTCCTACAGTTAATTTATATGCCAGGAACCAAGAACCCCCTTCTGCGTCATAAGGTACAACTGTGTTATAACATAGATAAAATTATGGTGGCCCTTAGAGGTATACTTTAATTGTTAGGAAATTTAAATATTTAGTTAAAATTTTACAAAATTTCGAAATAAATTTAAAAATTAGCTAGAAAAAATAGAAAAGTGGGTCACACCTGGCCAAGGTCACGGCAAAATTTTTTAAACCTTGAATAACTTAGAAAATTTTCAAAAAATTTTTTAAACGAACTTACCTGTAGAAAATTTTAATTTTAATTATATGTAATTCAAAATGTCTTGCTGTATTACTGTACTGACTTTCCTATTACTATTAACAATTATAGCAATTATATCAGATCTGCCAGCAGTTGTAAACATGTTAGAAAAACTGAATGGTACAATGTTAAAGAACAAAGCCAAATTAATGCTAACTAAATCTACGAATTCCTTTTAATAGAATTATGTCGAATTCAAAAGAGACTTTTACGCTAGACAACAAAAATTCTCAAAAATCAAAAGTAAGATTTGAAACACCTTCAGGTATTAAAGGTTCGCTAGTATTAGATCCAATAACTTTAAAAGTATTTAGTTTAAATATTAACAAAACAAATTTAGCTAACCAATCAGAAAAACGAAATAGTGACACTAAAGAACATAAATAGGAATAGAAATTAATCAATCATGTCAGGCCAACAACAAATTATAATTACTAACCCCAAACCGGGATCAACAATTACAATTAAAATAGAAAATGCTCAGCCAGCAAACAAACCTAGATATAATAATTTAAACAAGAGAAATTCGAAAATTGCTTGTTATATTTGTGGTAGGAAAGGACATTTTCAAAAACAATGTCGTAGTCTTCCCAATAGGTACACAACATTTGACAACTTATTGTAGAAAATTTAGTAAAACTATGACTACCTATATAGTCAGAATTCATTTTGATAGAGAAGAATATCCAACAATTACCGTAAACTCATTACTCAAAAAGCTAAGATTGCATTTTAATAACAACAAAACAATTTATTATAACAAATATAGCAAATCTATTCATATTAAATATATAGAAACTTTTGAGGAAGCTGAAACTTTACAATTATTTCTTTATCAAGATTTATTTACTATAATTCCTAAACCATTATTCTTTGAATTTGAAAGGTTAGAATTATTTATGATGTTTAGAAGGAGATAAAATCTCAAAATCTCTATAATTTCTATAACTTTTGTTTTCAATTGATAAAATTTAAAATTTAAAATGGCAGCCAAACCTGTCAAAGTAGCAGCAGTACCGACAAAATTTAGTGGTAGGAAAGATGAAGATGCTTATAAATACTTACAGCAATATGAAATTGCAGCTAAATCAAATAACTGGACAGATGAAATTAAAACACTTCAATTGCCAAATTATTTATTAGGTAGTGCTCAAAAATGGTACATTACTTGGGTAGAGCAATGGCTTATCGCAGCCACAGCAGCCGCAGTAGCAGCCGCAGCAGCCGCTGCTGGTGGTGCAGCAGTTGTAGTTCCGCCATTAACTTGGGGAGAATTAACTCAGGAATTACAAAAAGCATTTAAAAATGTTTCATCAAAAGACGAAGCTGAAGATAAAATGTTAGCAAGGAAACAAACTTTAGCTGATACACCTGAGGCATATGTATATGACATGTTGGATTTAATGAAAGATTATGATCCTAAAATGTCGGAAGAAGGCAAAGTTAGGCGACTCACAAAAGGACTAAAGCCAAGCTATATGCAAGTTATAATCCCACTGCAAGCAAAAACTGTAGATGAATTTTTAACAAATATGAGGAAAGCTGAGGAAACTTTGAGACTTATTCAGGCTTCAGAAGATATTAATAATATTTCTTTAGAAGATAGTATTATTGCTAAAAAGTTAGATAAGCAAAATGAACTAATTGAGAAGCAGACAGCTGCATTAACTTCGTGGACAGAAAAGGCAATTTCTAATGAGCAGACAACTACAAATACAAAACCTAGCAGTTCACAAAATCAAAATTTCAATAATATAAATTCCTACAAGAATAATTATAAAAGGAACACAGTAAAATGTCAACTTTGTGGTATGTTCAATCACACAGCAAATACTTGCAATACATTGCAAAGGCGTCAACATTGGCAAAATAGGCAGCAAAATTTCCAATATAGGAATAGGCGTTGCAACAACTGCAATCGCACAAATCACTACACAAATCAATGCACATTACCAATTCGAAACAATCAGCAAAAACAACCATACAGACCTCCAACAACACCTTGTCCATTTTGTAGACAATTAGGCCATTGGGGAAGTGCTTGCAATTTAAACCCTAAAAATCAAAAAAACGGAGAAGGGCGGAGTTCCGCAACAACCTAATTCACTCCGCCGAACACAATAATATACAAAACAAAAGGGATTACAACCTAAATTTCAAAAGACCTTTTAATTATTTCAATCCTAATTATTATCCAAGAACAAGTAATACAACTTATTACATAAGAAATCCATTTAAACTACGACGATTAACAACTTATGTATTAAATATCTGTAGAAAGCCTGTAGATAAAGCTTTGATAAACATAGATGGCTATGTAAATAGGAAGAAAGCTCTTATATTAGTAGATTGTGGTTCAAGTATTTCTATAGTTAATGCATCAATGTTAACTTCGGCTCCAATACCTATAAGTAAAACATTAACAGTAAGAGGAATAACAAATAACCGTATAATGATTCAGGGCTACACAACACTAACTTTATCATTTAAAGATACACCTGAAACAATTCAGTTAAGAGCATTAGTAGTAGAAAACTTTAAGTATGATTTATTGCTAGGAAATGATTTTATGAAACCACATAACTGTGAAATATTATTTGGGCCAGAAAAACTTCGAATTGATAATTTTTTTGTAAAAATGCGTCCGATAGAATTCTTTTGGCATTTAAATACTGAATCTATCCAAATAGATTATAGTAATATTTATAGATCAATTAAAGATACAGCTTTTCAAAAACATTTAGTATTTGTACAAAATTTCTTTACTACAATGAAAAATGTAAATAAACAATCAATTTCCCAAACCCAAACAAGTGCAAACATTAACACCACAAGCGAAGATAATAAAGTTGAGGATAAATTAGTTAATAAGGAAATAGATAGGGATAAGAAACATTCGTATTATTTAAAACGAAAAACAATAATTAAGCCAAACACTGTAAAACGAATTCCAGTTATAGGTGGAAATGATTTTGCAGAATTAAATACTTTTTCAATGAGTCTGCAATTAGCTAATAAACATTTATATATGCCAGATATATTAATGAGGAAGAAATATGCGAAAAATATATATCTGCCCGTATTTAATATTACTTCTACAGAAATAGTTTTAGAACAAGGATTTTTAGTAGCTCAAATGTCTACATTTGAAGATTTACCAATAGAAGAGATAACTGCAGAACAGTTACCCATAAATAAAGATATAAAAGAATGTTCCGATGAAGAACATATACAAAATATTCTACAAAGAATATCATCAGATGCTTCAGAAAAAGATAGTGAAATTTTGAAGAAAGTATTGCAGAAATACCCAGATGTTTTTGCAAAACCAGGTGAAATAGGAAATATTAATTGCTATAAACACCGTATTATATTGTTAGAAGATGCTAAACCTATAAAGAAATCTCCATATAGAAAGCCAGCTCACTTAGAAGAATTTGAAAGAGAAACGATAGAAAATTTATTGCAAAAGAAAATTATTAGACCAAGTCATTCGCCTTGGGGCATGGGTGTAGTAATAGTTGAAAAAGGACATAAATGTGAAGGCAAAGTAACTCCAAGATTTGCAATTGATTATAGGCCATTAAATTTAAAAACCTACAAAGATGCTTTTCCAATTCCAAACACATCAACAGTATTAGACTGGATAGGTAATAGATCAAAATTTATATCAGTAATGGATACAGCAAAAGGATTTTGGGGATTATCCTTAGAAGAAGAAAGTATTCCATTAACAGCCTTTATAACACAATTGGGATTATTTGAGTGGTTAAGATTACCATACGGGGTATGTAATGGTAGTTCAGCCTATCAAAGAGCAATGTCAATTGTATTATGTGGATTGTTATGGAAAAATGTATTGGCTTATATAGATGACATTATGCTAGCTGATAATACTATTGAAGAACATGCAACAAATTTAGAATTAGTATTAAAAAGATTCCGTAAATATGGTGTAAAAATATCAATTCCCAAAACAAAATTTATAAGCAAAGAGATAAAAATATTAGGTCACATAATAACACCAGAAGGTATTCGAGCAGATCCAGGAAAAACAAGTTCATTAAAAAACATGCCATATCCTAAAAATCAAAAAGAATTGCAATCATTTTTAGGTTTTATAGGTTATTTTCGTAGATATATTAAAGACTATGCTACATTAGCGCAACCATTAACAATTTTAACACGGAAAAATGCTAAATTTATTTGGGAAAAAGAGCAAATCGAAACATTTGAAAAATTCAGAGAATTATTATTAAATCCGCCAGTATTAGCTTTTTATGATTCAAACAAACCAATACATATTTTTACTGATGCATCAGGTTATGGAATAGGTGCAGCACTAATGCAACCAGATGAAACAGGTAGGGAACATCCAATTTCCTATTACAGTAAAACCTTATCTCCTATAGAGCAAAATTATTCTACAATAGAGAGAGAATTCTTTGCTATCTACTTAGCATTAAAAATATTTCATCCCTATATATCAGGTAAAAAATTTCAGATTTATACTGATCATAAACCAATAGTAGGCTTAAAATTTGCGACAAATACAACAAAAATATCAAGTAGATTAACAAACTGGGCTTTACTATTACAAGAACACAATTTTGAATTATTATACAATAAAGGTTCTCAGCATCAGATAGCAGATACTTTATCACGGCTACCTGAAAATAATTTAATTAATTGCTTTATAAATATGGTTCAAACGTTTACAGTAGAGGTATTAAATATAGCAAATTCAGATTTAGAACAGATGCAAAACGTAGATAATGACTGTCAAGCTTTAAAGAAAGCATTGCCAGAAAAATATGTCATACAAGACAATATCCTATATAATAACGCTAAAGGTTATTTACGACCAGTAATTCCAAAAATTTTGCAAAGAGAAATCTTAAAAGATATACACACTATTCCACTATCAGCACATTTAGGATTTACTAGATGTTATTTGAAATTGACACTAAGATTTTATTGGAAAACAATGAAGACAGATTTATATAATTATATAAGAACTTGTGAGTCATGTATTTCACATAAACGAAAATATGGAAAAATACAAGGCTTACTACAACCACTTCCAATTCCCGATACACCTTTTGAAATGGTTTCGACAGATATCCTAGGACCATTTCCTGAATCAACTTCAAATAACAAATATGTAATAAATGCTATCTGTCACTTTTCTAAATTTGCTGAAATTAGAGCTATTCCAGATCAAACAGCTGAAACTGTTGCAAAATTCTTGGAAGAACAAATTTTTACCAAACACGGTTGCCCAAAATATATATTATCTGATAATGGTAAAAGTTACGTAAATAATATTTTGCGAACGCACACACAAATGTATGGCGTGCAACAAAAATTTATAACTCCCTATAATTCTAGAGGTAATGGCTTATCAGAAAGATTAAATCAAACAATTTCGAAAATGATTTCTCATTATGTCAATGAAACACATGACAATTGGGACAAAAACTTAAATCAATTAATTTTTGCCTATAATACTACAAGACAAGAGTCAACAAAATTTTCTCCTTTTGTATTATTATATAACAGAGAGCCAACTTTTCCTTATCAATTTGATACATCTGATTTTTCCAAAAATAATGCAAAACTACAAGATATTAAAGCAATTCGAGACTTAGTAAAAGAAACACTTAAAAAAGAGCAATTACGTTACAAATTAAGAGAAGATAAGCACAGAAAACCTGTATCATTTGACATAGGTACAAAAATAAAAATCAGATATCCCAAAAAGATAAAGAAAGGTTTATCACACAAACTAGTAGATTTATATTTAGGAGAATATGAAGTAGTACGAAAATTAAATGATTTAACATATGAAGTAAAAGATACAAGTACACAGCGTTTATTAAAGACTCATGTAAACAAAATGAGGCTAATTGAAAAGTTTCATATTACTGAAGATGAAGAATATGAAATTTTCCAAACTAGAGAAGATTACGAAAATGAAATTCGTAACCCAAAGAAATTATATGAATTTTTAAAAGATTTGAAAATTAAACATAATCCAGAAATAGATGTAAATTACAATACATTTATCCCATTCGCTTTTGCACATGTAAAAAATAATTATGACCCCAATGATGTATATAAAATCTTACAAGACAATAATATTAAGGATATATTACTACTAAAATCTAGCAATTTAGATGACTTAGAAAAGTTTTACCAACAAAAAAACCTTACTAAACTAAAAGAACTAACAGAACCTTTAAATATAAAATTAGTAGAAATACCTTATCCATTTATAGATACACAAATTGAAACATGGATGCAAAAACATAAAGATAGAAAATTATTAATTATAGGAAACAATATAATCCAATTCTTTGTAAAATATTTATTATTGAAATATGTTAAAACAACAATGTACCCTTCATTTTTACAATTCTTTTGTGATTTGATGAAACATGTCAAAATCAATTTTAATTCCATAAGAAATTCATTCAAAGAAATTGAAGATACGTTTCAACAAATCGAAAATATCTCTGATGATAGTGATTCCGACGACGAAGAGCAAACTCCTCATCCCAGAAAAACACCAACCCCTAGAAGATCAACAAGAGTGAGACGGAAACCAGTGTGGCATTCGTCATATCGTTTTGTTTTTACAAACAAAGACTAAAACTTTCAATTATCAACATGTATCTCTTAATCTTCTTGTGTATATTATCCCATGTGAACTGTGAACTACAATTCCCTAATTCTGATTCCCTTCATCCTTCGGTCCATGATTTATTTAACACGCTTGATAAGAAAACTGTGCCCCTTTATTATTGTCGTGCGTGGACAAGTGGCGTAATATGGAAGATTCCCCCACCGATCGATTGCCCATTAATTCCAATACAAGCTCCATCACAAGTGGTAGATATTACTTTTTGGTGGCAAGCAATAACCCATCATACAATGAACGCTTATGAGTGCTACAAAATAGAACATTATAAAAGACAAACTTGGTTTTTTTGGAATTCGTATTCAAATGAGGAAAAAGAAAAACGACTTGCAGTATCAGAAAATGAATGCCGAAAAATGGTTAAAACTTTAATATCTCCAGATGGTGATAACTTAATTCGGCTAATGGAAGGATTTTCAGGAACGAAAATAAAAAACGACGTTGACTGGCGATGGGCGCACAACAATGAAAAAACTGTAACTAATTATTATATTGTTAATTTACAAGTGTCAATCAACAATGTCGACGAAACAATTATAACGACTTCGAAAATTACAGAAGCATGTAAAGCATATAGAGGTTACTGTCCAACAGACCAAGGCGTACTTATTTGGCTTCCCTTCGATGCTAAAATTTGTAGATTAAAGAAAGGCCAATCTACAAAATGCTTATTAACAGAAGACAGAATGTCTTGTCCGGAACTAAATTTAGCAGTGAGTGGACTATCGTCAGCTACTTTCTGTGACATTCAAATAGGATATAGTCACCAAGGAATCCTATATACCCAAGACATTCCAAATTCCCTAAAACACGATATTATAACCACAGCAGAACTTGAAAATATAGTTTCCCCTCCCAAACGTGCAAAAAGAAATTTAGTGCGACGTCCTGCTATAAAACCAGATTCCCAAATCAACGCTGAATTTGCTTTCCTATATGAGCAATTAAAATCCAATTTAACTTTTGGTATACAAACTATACACAGAGAAGTCTGTAGATCCCACCAACTAGAGCTCGAGCTTGTACGTGCTTTAGCTGAAGGAGGTCAACCAAGCCTCATGGTTCGTGCACTCATGCGAGACCGCCGATACAGAGCAGTGTTAAGTGGTGACGCTTTAAATGTGTTTAAGTGCAGTGAAATTTATGAATATATGTTACTTTCGCGTACCAATTGTACCCTAGAGTGGCCAGTTCAATTTATTTACCAACATGATATGAAATTCGGTTGGATTTCAGGACTAAGTCATGAAATAGTGGACACCCCTACAGATGTGCCATGTCCTGCTCCCTTATTCATGTTTGACGATGGCAAAAACATTATCCATTTATCAAATCGATCAATCCTAACCCAAATACCAGTACTTCCATCTCCCAGCGAAGGAGTTAAACTAACAGAATTACCCTCCCTATCATTACCCTCACCAGGAGTATACTCAATGGAAGAAATAAGTCAACAGGAAACACTTCTTGGAATACTGAAACAGATGCGACATCACAGCCGGATAGATAGAATAATTGAAGATCAACAGAAAGGAAACGATCTGACAAATGAACAGTTAAGAATTAGAAACTTGATAGCTGATATGGCGTTAAATCCTATTAGAGATACTACTACAAAAATAATTGTTACAACAATCTTAATAATTACTTTGTATACTTTAATATTACTTTTTTTCAAACATAGGTATTATATAGCTACATATTTAACCTTTTTGCAAAAAATCCCATTATTATCTAAATATTTTATAAACCCAGATGATCACACATACATGGAATTAAAACAAACACCAGATATTGAAAGTCCCATAGATAGACGCACATATACCCTAAAAAGTTCACCAATTCCTCCTGAAGAGATTCAATTAGCTGAAATCCAAACACCTACAAATAATATTTCAGTTTACCCAAAAGAACAACTTTTTCAATTACAGCGTATATAAAATACATGTAAACTTATTTCCCAAACACCTACTTTCAATTTTCATTTACCTTATTAAATAATATACACCTAAAATTATATAAAATAATTATATTAGTATTAAACTTCTAGATATCTATTTTCAATGCAAAATATAAAAACCAAATAAAAATAAAGTTAAGACAATTAATTAAGTTAATTAAAAGTAAAAACAAATGCAACTTAAAAGATTATACATGAGGACATGTACTTTCTTTTCGGGTGACATATGTTACAATACTATAAGCTATAGCAGTTATACTTATATAATAAAAAATACTTTGTAAGTAAGCCAAGCAAAGTAACGGACAGATAAAGGAAGCGAAGATCAAGTAAGCACTTGAAATTCCACTTACCCTTAAAGATCCGCCCTCAACCCTTAGCGTAGGATTGGCTAAAGCCAAGGGACGAGAGCAAGAGGGAAAAACTAATCTTTTCAATGCTAAAGTATCTTTTCTTAAGATTCTCCAGCAAAAGATCAGATTTACTTTATTTATACTCTTTCTTAATATTCCCTTGACTCCAATCATGTTAAAACAAGCAGGAGCAGAAATCCGAAGTGGACATGAACCACTTGACAACAAAACCCGCCTGCAGAGCTCAGTTATCATCAGATTTTCAACTGCAATCTTCTCTCCAACTTTTTGTCTGTTACGCTGCTGGTTTAACCATAGGATAAATATTATAAAATGTGTTTTGTGTTTTCAACTGAAAAATCTTGACTTCTGACTACAAATAAAACTACCAACATTATCCAAAATTGCGAGACTGTTCAACTACTGTAAATTGGGTTCAGTAATGTAAGTTCATTATAATATTTGTAATTCTCATCACAATTAGAGAGTAAGACTACCCATACGGAAAAACATGGAGACAACATTCATTTCATAATTTCGACGTAAACCAATTATCCCATAATAAGAGATTATTCCCAAATTATCCCATAATAAGAGATTATTCCCAAACTAACCCATAGTAAGAGATTGCTTACCAAACTATCCCATAATGAGAGATTGTTACCAAAAACCTATGCAAGAGATCGTAACCCAAATTTATCCCATATTGTGAGAACAATCAAATCCAAATTACCAATTACATGTTTTCGAGAGGATTCACCCAATTACCAAATTTCCAATTACCCATACCAATTTCCTACAGTTAATTTATATGCCAGGAACCAAGAACCCCCTTCTGCGTCATAAGGTACAACTGTGTTATAACATATACTACTCATAATTAGAAATACACTATTATATGGATGTGAGAGTGTATGATACGGCTAGCTAGGTCATATGCCCTTTGAAACTATGTCAAGATGAAGACGATGACTAATAATTAATTCGGGGTTTACGGAAAGAGATAGTTCGGATTCAATTCACAACAATTAGTCAATGCACGAATCTCAGATTATATAAACTGTAATGGATTCACAATGGAATGTAATATTGAATTGACTGAACAATCAAAGTAAGAAATAAAATATTAAATGAAACTTAAATGGAAACGTAATGAAAACTTAGAGAGAGAAGATGTTCCGATGCAAGCAGAGCGGTAAGTGTCCGTTGGTTAGTTTGGCTTCTAGTTTTCTTTCGCCAATAATGGGACGAAGAGTGCTGGGGAAGGTTGGAGGGACAGAGTGAGGGCGCCTACAGCGATCTTCCTTTTATTCTTTTCGGTGTCTAACAATAATACATCAAGTTGATTTATTTGCACCCATGATAAGCTCTATAACATCCAGACTTTTTATGAAAGGTCACGTCATGTGTGCGAATGACTTATTGTTTAAAAGTATGTATGAATGTTTCACTGATTTTGCATTTTTTCATTAATTAGTTATAATAATTGTAACTTATTAGCTCGAAAAGACTGAATTGTAAATAGATCTGAATACGTAATTGAAATTCTGTCTAGCAACCTTTAACTTCGAAGAATCGAAGAAAATTTCAAATTTCAAGTCTTGTGTATGGAAAACTAAAACATGAATGTCATTGTCATTACTATTATTACTTGTTACTGTATGTGTATGCAAAGTAAGCTAAATGTATTTGAATAAAATATGTGTAAGCACTGCAGTTTTATATGAAACACGGTCACATATTGATTTTTGGAATGGTAATTCCTTCTTTATTTAGTATTTTCATGGCAAGATACTTATATTCGAGCACTCAGGTCTATGACTTTTGTCAGGCTGCTATGAAAAGTCTTAATTTTATAAAAATTGGAGGACATTAGAGAAGTTATTTTCAAATTCAAATATTTTAAAAATTGTTGTCATCACCAGTGTTCTTTAGTTTTATGTTTTGCACTTTCTATGTGTAGTGTAGCGTCAATGAGACTGCGAGTGTGGACTGTATAATTTTAATGTAGATTTCATTAACATGAATTCAATTAATTTCAATGGATAAACTTATGACAACTTATGACGAGCTACGAATGACAACTTCTTTTTCGACAAGTTATGACAATTCTACTTGACTGTCGACTTGCTCATGACTAACGAAACTTAGTTATAATTCACTTTTGTTTTGATATGACATTCTTTGCACTTGTAACTACGGTAATTTTATATATACGTAAAATAAGAATACTACTATCGTTATGAACACTATGTTTTGTATATTTTTATTCTTTACTGGCCACAAATTCTTCTAATATTTTTCGTATAGGGCTTTAATGCTAAAAATATCTAGAACACTCACACATGTATGCTGACATAACAATCATTGCCAATACGTATTTAAGTATTTATCGATGTATTAATTTTATACCATTACCCAACAAGATTTTCACTTCGTTTGCTTCACGTAAGCACAATTTTACTAAGCTAGAAGCTGAGAAATTCCCTGTCATAATATAGAATATTAAAATCATAGGAAAGATTCCAAAACCGCTCTCGATTTCAAGCCAATTACTCTAAAAATAAATAAAACCGAAAGACCCAACATGTAGTTTTAAATTGCACCTTAAATAATTTATTTAATCCATTAATCATTTGGCAGTAATAAAATCACAGATTAATCAAAGAATATTAGTAATTGTACGTATTGCATTGAAAGATGCAATTATGTTGAATTAATGGTTGGGAATTTATTGCACTGGACAAACTCAGTTTTACGGTCGGTACAACTTTTTTATGGCTTTTGTTTTGAAGCGTCTTCGTTTTCTTTTGCAGTTACTGGTGGCCATGAGCTAAGACAGCCATTAGTTAGAGCTGACCCATAATTATAAAGATTTGAAGAGATGCCTGTAAGCCAATTGTTGGCATTGCTTTTGGGCAAATCGTAGTAAAAGTATACGCTGTAGCCTTCCCCAACCGTCTGTGTAGCTAGAATTTGGGCCCAACTAGCAGCGGTATTATTGACCCATACTGCTTCAGGTCCCAATTGACTCCTGTTAACTCCGGGGACATTCGGAGGATTGAAAGATGCGTAAAATGTTCTACAGCTGGGAGAGATTTTTTAAATGGACCTTTAAGACACACCAGACTTTTACTCAAACATATTCATTAGAACCTATATCATATGTAGTATGATTTGGAGATATACTTTTTATTATCTACAAGGTCTACACGGGTTATAATCAAAAAGTATATTTGTGCTTCCTGTACCACGGAACATGAAGTTTGACCCAAACGGGTAGGTACAACGTTATAATGTAGTGACCGGATGGTAATCCACCATATTAAGTTATGGAGTTGTATACTTTCTGTGTAAATATTAAATTTCCCACCATTCTGCTGATAGAGTTATCAGGAAAATCCCAGCTTACAGTAATTTTCCTGATAGCTCTGTACGCAATATGCATATACTGCATCAGTACAGCTGACTCCAGTGGGACCTCTACTCCATCCATTTCCTAGCACTATCTAGATTTAGTAATACTAGTATCTATATCTGTGGTTTGACCTAAACTATTTTACCGAAACGAGTTCTACTGACATCACTTTAGGCAACGGTCGTGTCAACAGATGTGCCGACTAATTAACTCTGCAAATGTTGCTATGTTGCCCGTTTTTGCCCGCTTCCGAGGTAATAGGGGTCAAGCAGGGGTCAAAATGTTACATGACGTGTCACGTGCCATGGTAAGCCCCTCTGCTAGCAATACCATAAAATTGATGCATTTTTCAGCTTTCGAATAACCCTAATTTAAAGACAATATGAATATTTATCAATCAAAATAAATTACCTTTGCTTGATAAAGTACCTAGTACCCTGATCTTAAACTTAGTTCTTGTTTAGCTGGTTAATGCAAACGAGTATTGATGAGGGTAAAGGTCAGAGCAAATTGACGGAACGAACCAACTTTTTCTAAACGCAGAATGACTACTTGTACACAAAAAAATTGGCAATGGGTCCTTTATATAAGTTAAATAGGTTCACAGACAGCTAACTACAAAATAAACTGCGCAGTGTAAAAGGTAAGTTCTCATCCCAAGTATCAACTGTGCGTGAAGGAATGGAGAGCACCAAAATTCTCCTGACAAATGGGGTACCGTTAGATTCACCTGACAATATGAAAATAAAATAAAATTTTGGTCGATGATCATGTTTCATGCATTTACTCTGTGTGTCTTTGGAATGCAATTGTTTTTAAAGCATTTAAGACCACAGTTGCTTTACTATAAATGTGTGCTGAAGTTGTTTATAAAAATGTCAAGCTTATAGGTAATCAATAAGTTAATAAAATTGCAATTTATTTAAGCCAACCTGGTATTTCTTTGGCAGCCAGCAATTAATTTTTAATTAAAATGGTACACATATGCCCATGAAAAGTAGAATTCTTTGTTTGACTACTTGTCAATGTTTGAAACAAAATGAACTCTATTACTGGTATTTGTTCAGTTTGCAAAAGATGTTTCCTCTTTTAAGTTATCAAGATGTTTATTACTGTTTATGAAATAAGAAAATGATCTGTTATTGTTATAACTTACTGGTTCTTTTTTATTTAACAATTAAACATTAATTATTTACACAAAAAGCATTAAACTAAAAATCCAAAGTACAAAGTCTATATTTTTACAGACAACATAGTATTAATCGTGTACGAAGTTACTGTATAAAAATATTGCAATGCCGTAGATCTTTCGAAATGCCAGAAAGGTCCCATTGAAAGTCGCAGTGGATGCAAACTAATTGAATATTTTCTGATATATTTATTGTGTGTATTTTTTTCGTTTAACAATAAAATCGTGAATTTGTATTAAGCAAGGCGACAGTTGGTATAGAAATCAATCCCATAACTATAGTTAAGGTATCTGCCAAAGGTAGAAAAGTGAATAGTAATTTAGGAAATTTGTTGTACATTTTGAAAGAGCAGAATGTCAAAAGAATAGTGAGTGAAGCCTGGGCAAATAAAAGTGGAGGTACTAAAACTTTACAGAATGAATCAACTGATCTGTGAACAAGAGACAATTTCCTGTAGTTTTCCAATGTCCTCATACGGTTATTCCGGAAAAATATTTTCAGGTTATCAAACTTTTGGTGGTCATCTCTTTTCGTTGTAAACATGTTTAGCCAAAAGTTAATATTCAGCGAGTAGTTAGCGACCGATAAAACAATGAAAAGAACAGGCATGAAGGAAAAAACTGATGCATAAATAAAAAAGAGAGTCAATGTAATCCGGAAAGTGAAACTGTCTATAAAGTGGAGCCAGGTTTTAATAAAGTATACTATTGGCATCCAGTCAAAAAATACTTGTACGAAGCCATTCAGAGTAGAAGCTGCAAACCCAGCCCATACAATTACTTTTAATACTTGAACATATATTTCCAAGTCTTCCTGTATACTTCGTTTTTCTTCTTTGGAAAAATATTTATCTAAAAAATTAAAATAGTTCAATTTATTTTTAGTTTTTGTTTTAATTTTGTAAGTCGAAAATTGCTCGCAAACTCATAGATAATATTTTAATGATGCAATAATTGTTTGCCTGATGTATACTTTAGTAACCCAAATAATACCATTACTACAAATTTCATATTACTTACCTGTGATTTGTTTTTCAAAAGATAAAATGCTGTTTAAAGTGGCCACTGTTTTATTTAGTCGACTTGAACAACATAGCAGTATTACTTGAAAATAAAAACATGAAGATAACATAATTGCAGTCACCATGTATGTTACAATATAGCCTGCATGAAAAGTTGGAGAAAATATCTCCATCACAAGGGACGCAACGACGTATAAATTAATTAGAAACATTCCAGTATCCATGTAATACACCCAGTAAAATCTTAACTGGTTAGAAGATATTTTAAAAATTTTATTATCGGGGCACCATTTTAAAGCAGACCACCCGAAATTTTGCCAAAATTTATTAAAATACTTGTCACATAAATCTTCGAACGCAATCGAATACATGGCAGGCAGAGTTCTGCAAACGAGCTGGGATATTTTATTGGAATGAATTTCTAAAAGTAAAATAATATAATGGCACGAATGTATAATTATAACTTTACTATATCTACTACAACCAACCGCTAGTCTCAGTTAATGATTTTAGGTAAAATTAACTGCTTCATATATATAGGACTAACTCGGACTAAGTTCATATTCATGCAAGACAAGTTCTGATTTAACTGAATAAAGAGTAGTAACAGAATAATAAGCAATAATATATTGTCTAAGGATAACGCCTGTTTACATTGCTTTACAGTATTTAATATTTAAATTGGAACTTGTTTTGTGCTTTTCCTAAGAGATTTTTAAATAAACGAAAACCATTTGAATTATTACTACTTAAAGGCAGAACGTATTAGCAGGCATATAATGTTATACTTTATTTATACGGGTTTTTAGCTCACCTAGAAGGTAATACAATATAAGAATGAGAACATATATGTTTGTCTGCTAATAATAACGGCGTATGATGGGATAATATGATGATATGATATGATAAGATAAAAATGCAAGCTTAAAAGGATGTATGAATGTTTCACTGATTTTGCATTTTTCATTAATTATAGTTATCATAATTGTAACTTATTAGCTCAAAAAGACTGAATTGTAAATAAATCTGATAACGTAATCGAAATTCTGTCTGGTAACCTTTAACTCAAAGAACATTTCAAATTTCATGGCTTGTATTTGGAAAACTGAAACTTGAATATCTTTCGCATTAGTCTTACTTGTTACTGTGTGTGTTTGTAAAATAAGTTAAATGTATTTGAATAAAATAAAATACATGTAAAGAAAACAGTTTCACATGAAACACGGCCTTATGTTGATTTTAGAATAGTAAACCTTTCCTTATTTTCCAAAAGCACCTCAATGTGTCATTTTTGCATATTTTAGACTTTAAAATATTTATTTAATCCATTAAACATTTGACAGTAGTTGAATCACAGATTAATCAAGGAATATTATAATTGTAATTATTGCAATGAACTTAGATGCAAGTAAGTTGAATTAATGTTTGGGCTTTTATTGTGTTGACAAAGGCATCTTTAGGGTCGGTACAACTTTCTCAGTGGCTTTTGTTTTGAAGCGTCTTCGTCTTCTTTCGCAGCTACTGGTGGCCATGAGCTAAGACAGCCATTAGTTAGAGCTGACCCTTGATTATAAAGATTTGAAGAGATGCCTGTAAGCCAATTGTTGGCATTGCTATTGGGCAGATCGTAGTAAAGGTATACGCCGTAGCCTTCCCCAACCGTCTGTGTTGCTAGAATTTGTGCCCAACTAGCAGCGGTATTATTGACCCACACTGCCGCAGGTCCCAATTGACTCCTGTTAAGTCCGGGGACATTCGGAGGATTGAAAGATCCGTAAATGGCGTTCCAGCTGTAATTGAGGAAACTTCCAGCGACCATACCTTCGTAACTGAGTCTGGATGCTGCAGGTCCGTAGTAGTAAAATGAAATGATCTTGTCTGGCATCAGAGAGCGTAATTCACTCAAGAGATAGAGAAAGGAATATGGATTCGGCTGACCAGTTCCATTGTTTCCGTAATCAGCATATTCGTCATCAAAATCAATGCCATCCAATCCATAGCGATTTACTGCGTCATTCAACTGAACTGCAAAATCACGAGCCGCTGCTTGATTCTCGAAATTGCAAAAACCTGCCCCTTCGTGGTTCCCGAGGATGCAAAGGAGAACCTTGATCCCTCTATTCTGCAGAGGTCTTATGAATTCGTCTGCGTTGCTTAGCACCCTATCAACGTTTGGATTGAAGTACAGATAGGCTCTTCGGTTGGCAACATCGTAGTTGATATTTGCAGCAAAGATTATTCCAATATCGAATAAGGGTTGACCGCCCACAGTGTAGCAACCTACATTTTTGAAGTTTGCGCCGTTTACTTCAACGTACATTACACCAAGTGGTGAATTGGCACGCCCCTTAACAACAGCAGTCTCCTCCTTAGGAGCTACTTTCCTCCGCTTACCAGCTCCAGACATTGTAGAAAGCTGAACATTGAATAAGATCTTAGGATAGTTAACGACAACAATCCCGAGTAACCATCTTCGTATTTAGAACGTTCGTAAAAAGTACGACTTCGGTCAAAATTGGTCCCCCACTCTGAAGTACTAATAGGGTACGTTCCTAAGAAGTACGCTAGGTATAAAATTTCTTTAATCTTACGCGACCGACTAATGAACGTACCTAAGCCGTCTCTTTGCGAACGTACATTAAAGGTCGTCTTAAGGACGTGCGTATTTCGTACCTTAAAATAAACTTTTTGTCTTCGTTAATTGACGAAATAATTTTACAATTAATCCACAAAAAATATTACTTTAGTATATTTAATATAGGCATATACAATGACAATAGCTATACGTTATTTTAAATACCATAATAAATCAGTATATATTATATTAACATATATTTCAATGAATGAAGAAATTTTACTTTATACCTCATGGTGAAGTGATATATTTTAAAATATACTAAGTTCAATAAATATATGTTAATATATGCTGCATTATAGTGAATGAGTATGTTAATATTTACCGCAATTAATGTATACAAATTACTACAAACAGTATTTGCATAACTGCGATTTTGAACAAAACAGGTTTAATAATTGCAAATATATGCAGTACTTTGTCGATCAACACATTTTAAAATGAAAAGACGAAAGAAAATAGTAGTGGAGAAATATAGAACGCTTTACTTCACTTCACTTTCATTAAAGCCAAATTGGCGATGTGGTAAAAGGTTCGGTTTGTATTTCCAGGATTCATGTATAATTGTGCACTAAATTCTATGTATCCGTTGTACCTGGCTTCGAATCCCACATGGAATTTCTTTTTGCGAACGTTCGTAATTGGTACCTGGAAGGTACTTGGCGAACGTTCTGCTCCCGTACTTCATACGTTCCGCGAACGTGGTTATGCCGCGACAAAAGTCCTCGGGGAAATCGGTGTAAAACCGTACGTATTACGTCTAGCGATACGTCTTAAAACTTTAAGCGTCCTTATAAAGAACGTTCTATGAACGTATAGTGGTTACTCGGGATGTTTTTGCGATATTATATACACTAGGTTTTAAAAATATACTAAATTTTGGCAAACGATGCAAAGTAATTCGTTTGGTGTGCATCATACTATCTGAATTTTACTTTACATTTTTTCATTTTAAGCACGCCATTCTCAGCATATTTAGTTTTATTTTAGAAAATTGGTAAAGTCTCAATTGTATATACCGTAATCATTCGTTTTTGAGACTTCAATTAAGTACTGCTTTAACTGTTTCGGAGACATATTAGTTTATTTCAAACCTAATATAAAAAATGAAATACTATTTCTAATATAGGATGAAAAATGTGTCACTTTTATTCTTTTATTTAAAACTTTGAAAAAATTGATTTCAATGTTTTAAGCGTGATTGCATGGAAGTATTTGTAGAATAAAGTAAGCGTAAAAAACCAGGTTTTGTATTTCTAAGTTTAGTCGTAGTGCTAAAAAGGAATGAATTCGCTTTCAATATGAATCACGTACCTTATTTTGGGATGCCAAGTAGATTTTTAGAGTTTTGAGATATCTAACTGCAACTGAAAAGCTCGGTTGAATAATATAATATGATCATTTTACATTTTGTTTTCGTTTTTATAAGCAAATTTTTGATGTTGAAACAGTAAACATGACCTACACCGTAATCCATAACAGTTACGAAGTACACATCAAGTGCGCGTTTACTCTTTAAATATGTCATCCTGCAAAGTCGCCATAAAGTATTACACGCGTTCCTGTTACCAAATTAAACAATAACAACTGTTGAGGAAATACGCAAATACTGTAAAAGTACTATAAGTTGTACTGATTTAGGGAAATTGTTATACAAATAGAGTAAACTGCAAAGACCAATAATAATTATTGCTGTCCTTGATTAATAAGCCAATATTTTACGCAGTGTTCTAATTCGTGCGCACGAAATTGTATTCGTGCATGTGCAGTGCATGAAATGCATGAAATCCACGAATTGCACAAAATGCACAAAATGCATGAAAATGGGAAAATACCAGATTTTAGTGTTCCACTATTGTAGAAAACCCTGAAAATGCAATTTCAAGTGATGTAAAACAAAAGATTTACACTATACATAACATTATTTTCACTATCTTCCAGTCAATTTAAAATGATAACTATGCTTTCTGCAATAATCTCATGTGGAATGCGAAAAAACCTTGCATCCTCTAAAAGTAATCAACCAAAGAGTGTCCTGAAATAGTTTCCTATGTCATAAAAGTAGAGTTAACAAATACAACTAACTGTTTTCAACTGCTTTTGATCATTTGATATACACATTCTTTCATTAATTGGCAAATACAACTTGCATTTGTCATTTAGTACTGTCAATATATATAGTAATGTACTTTTTAAGTACTAGATAAAAAATTATGATAAAATAAACTCCAAATGTGGTCGTTTGTATAGGTCATGCATAGATATTGAAACATAATTTACATGAATAACATGTATCTGAATGGGAGTATAAATCCTGCCTTTAATTTCGTGCATTTCATGCATTTTGTGCACTGTGCACTACCCATTTTATGCGTGCACTGTGCATTTCGTGCAGTGCATTACGTGCATGTGTGCAGTGCATGCCTGTACACTGATTTTACGTGTAAATAGTATTGTTTATTGGCAGGACATGGATGATAGTATCGGTATCATGTATACCTATGTACAATTTAGTGTACAAACATATATTAAATGAAGCAATTTATTTTTGTTTTTTACTCTTATATATCTCCTAAAATAACTTTTATTTAGGTTATATATCTTTATATGGCCATCGTATACTGAATGTAGTATACTATTTTTGTTATATAAATGTTGCTTTTAAAAACGGAGTCACTAAAGAATTAAAATATACTGAAAAACGTAATGATGTTAATCTCAAATATTTGTAGTCATAATTATTAATTAAGTAAATTAAGTATTTTCCAACCGTACATTTATATTGAATTTATTTATAAATTTATAATTCATGTCTGTGAATTTGTGCTATAAATGTGGAACACAAAATTGATGACGCAGTTTTCGTGACATTATCATCGTGTACGTGTTGCGCCAACAAATCGAAAAGGGTGTCATGACCCCATGGTTCACAGATTAGGTTGCTTAAAATTCTGCATTACAACTTACAACGTAGCCGTAGATCGTATAAAAATATGTTGGAAAAACACATTTTATGCTAACTACCGTATATACCGAATTAATGCCCTCTGGCTATCATTATTTCAAGTTGATTTTTTCTCATTTAAAGTTCGCATTAAGACCCCATGGGGCCCTTATAACGGCGAGGGCTTATATTGTTTCAACGAATTTATGTACCAGTCAAAATCAATTGTACAAATAACAAACATTATAACCTTCTTTAGACATTGTCACCGAACTAAATATGTGTGCATACAATTCTCCTGCGATAACTATTATCTTACTCAATAAGAATACTTACCATTTGCCTAATCTCTCGATAACAGCAATAATGGTATATATGTATATGTAGTTAGAATAAGTACACATCACGGTGCTTCTAAACTCAACGTAACTTATATATATATTTTGGTAGGGGCTCTTATTTCGAACGGGGGTTTTATAGTTTGGTGAGTCTTTTTAATCATGTTTGGTCGTAATAAGATATTGTTGCAAAGATTGCATTTACAAACACATGTATGGGTAGTTTTTTTACGTATTTGCTTCCTCGTGAAGTAAATGCTACTTAACCATTGCATGTTTGTTTTCAAGTTGAATGTTTGTTTTATTAAGTATCATCAGATACTTTATGGGAATGCATTGGCCGACTGACTGGCCATCCGACCGTCGTGTCGATAACTCAAGAACGGTTTGACACAATGACTTCAAACTTCATGCATTTAGCTAAGGTCCCGTGTGAGTTCAAGTTCGAAGATTGGATCAATCGGTCAACCCATTCCAGAAATAGAGTCGTAAACATAGATTCTACAGTTCCATGTATTAATAGACATGTTGTGTATGCAGGTTTCCAAACTACATACAGCATACAACGCACACACGACAAAACTAAGTTACATTTCCTCAATGTGTAACCATTCCAAAACTTACTACACTATTATACGGTATACCCCCAGTCAGACAACCAGCCTTTTAAACACATCACATCAGGCATGTAAAAGTGCAAAAGAACAAAGGTTTTATTTCTAGAAAATTTACAAATTTATTTGATCAGTCCAAACCTAGGAACCTTTTTTTGAAGGAACTTCAGCAGGTTCCTCAGGAACCTCCTGAGGTTCCAAGGAACTCCAGGAGGTTCCTGAGGAACTTTTTTTGAGTGGAAAAAGTTCCTGGGGAACCTCCTGAGGTTCCCCACGTGACGGACATTTGACAGGGGAACCTCCACAGGTTTCTCAGGAACCTCCACAGGTTTCTCAGGAACCTCCACAGGTTTCTCAGGAACCTCCACAGGTTCCTGAGGAACCTCCTGAGGTTCCTAGGTTTGGACTGTTGATAATCGACAAATGACAGAGGACACCAAGTTACATTATGAAAAAGTTTGATAATAATGCTACTGAAGCACGAATTGACAATTGGGCTTTAATCAAAATAATATGTTCCTATTTATTCAACAAATGGTGATAAAAAAATTTAATTTTGGATTACTAATGTGTAGTGTTAAAATATGGAAAATTGCGAAAGCAACTTGAATTGTGACGAAGCTATATAGTGCAAACATAGTTGCATTTCTTCCTCCAATTAGCAATTCTAAAAATTCTTGATTAGCACAAAAATATTACCTAGCTAATAACAATTGAAAAGCAGAATTGACTATTGCAAAATTAATTACTTTAGAATTAATACATTACTACTTACAAAATAGCTAGGTAATTACATATGCTTTTTCAAAGCCATTGTTGCACAGTAAAATAGAAAATTTTGCAATACAAATATATATACCTATATGCAATGTATATACCGTGGTCTAATAAATATTGGCCAATTAAGTGAATCAAACTATTATTAACTGCTTAGGGTATTTTGTAAACTAACTGCAAGTGCTTGCAGGAAGAAGCTGCCAAGTTTTATGCAAATCAATGAGTGATTGGGTTTCAGAGATGACGTTCTACACAAAATTTAGTCAGCAAAGCAATTATGTCTTGTCTATAAATACTGCTTGAATTTAAAAAATCATTAGCTAATACTTTCATGCTTAGTAGAAGATATTTAGCATTTAAGAAGTTCAGAAAAGTAACACTTTACAAAGTAGTACAATTTCACTTACGTTAAAAAGCTTTTAATAACGGTTGATCAATACACCGACACGTGTGCTTTTGTTTGACTTTTTCTTGAAACGTATCCTTAGATATTCCTAAGACCGATAAAACTTCTACTTACATAAACACGCTATTGAATACTTACAGCAGCAAAAGTGTTCCATAAAAAATGCAGAGACCAGTTCATTTAGTGTCTTCCGTATTTGCCTCTCTGTCAAAGTTTGATATGTATTTCGCAAAGTAAATATAACTTAACCTTCGCATGACTTCCTGTAAAATGCTTATTCCACCTTGAAGCCGAAGAATTTAGAAGACAAGTGAAATAAAGCTTTGAAATTGTGTCAATGCCAAAGAGTAAAGTAATTTTATTGATTGACTTTTCAAAGCAATACTTTTCAGGAGCCACTTCACTTTTTGCCGGCCTATAGTAACAATGCATTCGTTTTGCTGAAGAAACATCAAAGAAAATGGTGACAGCGTTTTATTACTTTTGGGTAATTTTGTATATTGCTCAGCTTACATCCGAATCAAAGCTAGCAACCGATATAGCTATCCTGGAAAAGCAATGCTACGTCCATATTGTGTTTCAAGATAATCCTTCAAATAACCAACCAGACCCATCAGAAGACGTATTGCCTCGAGAAATTCATAAATCGTACATTCCAGTAGCTTTGACAAGGTTACATTTCCAATTGAACGACTCATTTTGTAAAATTGACAAAATGTCTTGGAAAGACATCAAACTTTGCAAATTTGACTTAGACAAGCAAAAATTAAAAATGGCGTCACCAGTTTACGCATCTCGATTTATTTGCGTGGCAAATGTATTTGTCAATAACGTAAATCTAAGTAGTATTGGGAGCATGATGCTCACCAACTACATCAGTGAGAACTTTAACTACCTCCGCGGTTATGACACATACACAACTACAGCCTTGTACAACCATGCAGAATACACCCAAATCTATATCTTGGTGAAGAAAGAAATTCTGAATATTGTCAACTCGAATTCCAAGGCTTTAACACATACAGCGCAAGAGAGCCGAGTAATCGACTTAGAATTTCTACTGTTCAGAAAAACATGGTTTTTATTCACATTAGAAAAAGATAACAATCTAACTATATATTTTATTTGCCCTGAAATGGACATTCTCTTCCGTTTAAACACCTGGCGGTATAAACACAAACTGATGAGTTTTGAACCATACCAATCCTGTCAGAAATGTTTTGGTCACACGTTCATCAAAGATACTGTAAGACGTTTTCTTATCAAAAGCAGTTTCGCTCACCATGTTATTGTCTTAATAAAGAACTTGAAATCATCAAGAGATGAGGGTTTCTGTGATAGACCATTGCGAAACGTAAATCTATATAACTTCTTCAAAAACGGCCACGAAGATATTACAATTGCGATTTCTTCTATGATTTTACAGGCTTTTCCAAATTCTACAATTGTAAATAATTATTGTGCAACAAAAATAGCCTCATACTCGTCAAACAAATCTTACTCATCTAATAGACTTCTAGCTTTTGTCAAATTTGGACACGACTACCCAATAAGGTTACATAGTCTTGAATATGATACTGTTACCTCGCAAACAATTTACACAAGAGAAGATTCCTACAATTTTCTATCTTGTGCAGTTCTGGAAAACGAACATTTATCTTATGCTGCATACATTCGACCGTTTCAGTGGGAAGCTTGGGTAGCTGTCATCTTATCCATATTTTCAGTTATTACCTTTGTCCACGTAGTAATATATTTTACGAAGGAGAGAAGTTTTCCCTTTATTTTAATATGCTATGGATATATATTGGAAAATGGGCCTTCTTTATCCAAAAGTAGAAGCAAATCGACATGGATAAAACTAGTTGTTGGTCCGCTGTTGCTCACATTAATTGTATTGACAGATGTCTACAAAAGTATAGTCATTTCAGATTTGACAGAGCCACGTCCACTAAAACAAATGGACTCAATTGATGATCTTTCCGATCACCCCGAAATAACATCTTTCAGTCCTCTGTATTCTAATAGTGAATACAGTCCATTTTATATTTCCAAGGATGTAGAAGAAGATATTCTTCTGAATTATAATTATTATTGTTACAAGCTGGATGCCAATAGGTCCTATAGAGGAGTTGATCCACGATATATTCATGGTTGTAACATTGCGGTCGATGAAAAATATGGAGACACGAAAACCGTGGGGGAAAGAACATTGGTTGATGCTTTTCAAGGTTGCAATTCCAATGATTTATGCACACAGAAAAAGTTTGAGCTTCCTTTTTTCATGACATATCTTAACAGTCAACGTGTGCGACCTGTGTTTAATGACATTAAGAGGTCATTTAAATTTTTTCCAGGATTTCCTTTAACGAGTCCTCAAAAATGGATTTCTCAATGCAATAATTCCATATTTATTGACAAAACGAAAAGCCTACACAGGTTTATGAACGAATCTAGCTGGAAATCTGAATATGGAAATATTTATCCTAAGAGACGTTTATACTTCGGAAAGAGCAATTATTTTCAACAGGGCTATTATGTGTCCATTTTTAAAACTACCGAAGTGCCACTACTGAGTTCATATTTCAGGGAAAAGATGTTTGTACTCGGTCAATCTGGTCTTTATCATTTATGGATAGAGGCATCAAATACGCAAAATTTTACAGCATGTAAACACTGCAAAACAACAACTGTAGCGCAACCGCTTTCCTTTTAAAACTCAAACATTCTCACCATTTTTTATATTTCTTTGTTCACACTACTTGCTAGCTTTTCAATTTTTATGACCGAATATTTTTATTTTTTATTGTTGCTAAATTATCTAGAATTTTGTACGCGTATATCGCTTTGGTTTTGAACTTTTTGGGTTGCTTTAATTACCTGCTTTAATTGAAATAATAGAACACTTATTAGCATTTAAATACGCAATTTATCATGTCATAACCTGGGTTTTCTCAAAGTCTATAACAGATATGTATGAGTCCGCTGTAAATGTAACTTTGTAGTCATGAAATTTGGTAGCTAAGGAGGACGAGAGCTTATCAGGAATAAAGGTAACATATAGCAGTAACTCTGGCTGTATTTGACAATCATTCTGGCATGGGCCTTCCCTGGCCCTGACCTTTGGAATTGACATCCAGGAACCCGTTAAGCCATCTCAGTGTATCATCCATAGCATAATCTACATCCTAAGCAATTTTACTAATAATTATGAAAACGATTTATTCTAGTGCAAAATGTTAATAAAATGTAAAGGTATATAAAATAAATTATAATGCATATTTGGCATCCTTGCTATAAAAATTTTAGAAATTTGAGCCAAATGAATAGCATTGGTGCTAGATACCAATGTGATACACTGTTCATTCGGCTAAAATTTATAAAAATGAAACGACGTTTTGAATGTTTTTTCTTTGACTAGCATGCTACCTGTACTTGTCAGTATTATCAGTATCCTAGGCAATTATCTTGGTGTAGTAAGGTATTTTAATTTCAGGGGCGCATGTCTTTTCAGGGGGACTACCGGGCTTCAAAATTTTAAACAGTAATTGAAATCTGTTGTCTTAATGATAAATGCTAACTGATAATGCAGCAATATAATAATGTTTGTAAGTCAAATTTGTCGAATACAACGTAATATTCACTATTGAGTAATAAAGTAGTCATCAACTATTAAACCAATTTATAAAAACAAATGTAATTGCGGCACTAGTAATGTCGGAAACAGCTAAACAATGCGAAATTAAAAATTACTTCACTTTCTAAAATTACAACATAAACAGTATAAATTACAGCATAAAAACAATGGGTGATTGAGATTTAAGAGTATTGTTTTGCTTAAAGTTTACAGATAAAATAAAAGTACTTTAGAATATTTTATGTCTCGAGTTTTTTCATTTGCATTTCAATGCAAGACAAAAAAGAGATGTCTGTGCTAATTACATCAATATTTAATAACTATATACCTTTCTGAAAAAGTTTGATAACAATGACGCAAAAGCTGACAACCTTTTCGAATTCTTCAAGAGAACAAGAAGATAATTTTAAATTTCACTTCGATGGGTGCGGTGCAGTGTATGTAAAGTTAATCATGCCCTTTAGTAATCTGGACATTCATATTTATAGTAATGAGAATATATTTTTCTTTCACAGTAAAAGTCATTCTTTATTAAAGTTAGTTTTTGCAACACTAAATGGAGGTTATAACCATTTATTGAATATAAAACAATTTTTTAAATAATTACATCAATAATTGAAATCGGGTTATAATATTCGCCGCTAATATATTATTGACTACCGCAAATAAATGTAAGCTAATAAATAAGTAAGTACGCTAATAGAAATGTTAAAATGCGCAAAAGTTTTATTAAACCCGCTAAAGGCAGCCTCGCTAATAATTTAATGACCATCGCAAATAAATTATGGAATGCGCTAATAAATTATGGAATGCGCTAATAAATTATGGAATGAGCTAATAAATTATGAAATGCGCTATTAAATTATGAAATGCGCTAATAAATTATTAAATGCGCTAATAAATTATTAAATGCGCTAATAAATTATGGAATGAGCTAATGAATTATGAAATGCGCTAATAAATTATGGAAAGCGCTAATAAATTATGGAAAGCGCTAATAATTAATTACATACAGTATGTGAACACCATAACTCTTGAAGGCGTTACTGATTTGGGTAAAACCTCGGATTTGGACTCATCTTGACCTAGTTAGGAACCCTATTTAAAATGGGCGTGGTCGTCCCACCCCTTTCGGAGTTAGAGCGCGCTCACTTTATACGCAATAAGATATGAAAATGGGGTTTTGGGTACTAAAATATCTATGCCGCTTCTAGTAGTTTGTTATCTAGGCTTATACTATACTGAATAAGATAGGCAAATAAAACTTTTATTAGGTGTAAAATATAGTTTTTGGGTGTGTTCACTTTTGGGAAGCGGTATATTCAAATTTTGGATGTCTTTTATTACATGAAGCGGTAAACGAACTTTTTGGTTGTTTCCCATGATATGAAGCTTTAAGCTAACATTTTAGGTGTTTCCCACTTTATGAAGCGGTAAGCTAAATATTTGAGTGTTTCCCTCTTTATGAAGCGGTAAGCTAACTTTTTAGGTGTTTCCCACTATATAAAGCGGCAAGCTACCTTTGTGCCTGTTTCCCGCTTTATGAAGCAGTACACCAACTTTTTGGGTGTTTCGAATTATGAAGCGGTAAGTTTATTTTTTGGTTGCTTCCTTCTTTATGAAGAACTAGCCGAACTTTTTGGATGTTTCTACTTTTGGGAAGCGCCAAAATAATTTTTAGCTGTCTCTTCTTGTAGCTTTCAGTTCCCACGGCGAAATCTAATTAATAATTTCTTGGAAAATGTTAATTCATTTTGGGTTACCGTGGCAAAATCCCATATTTTTGAGTTTTCATGAAGAATTATATTTTTCATTGTTATGACAAAAGTACTTAATTTAGGATTATCAAATCATAATTGAAGAAAGTAATTTTATACTCCGGCTTGCTTCCTATTACGGCTTGGCGAAGTTTTCAAATTCTCTTATTTAGGCTCGCCTCATAAATAACTGGTTTGCCTTGTCCAAAATATATAATCTCTTTGTTTCAAATAAATACGTTTGCCTAATAAATACTTATACCGTCTCAAGTATCACCACTCAGTACTGAAAATATACCTATACCACATGTACTACTAACGGATTACTAATATTTAGTACAAAATCCTCAATTAAATATGAATCTCAAAAAATAAATAAAAAATCTCAACAAATAATCACTTTATCTCATATTTATGTGGAACAAGAAAGCATATTTATTTTTAAAAAATGGAAAGTTTTGTTGAAGTGCAGTTTAACGGCATTGGCCACTCTCACAATGGTCCACTGGATAGCTTATAAATTCCCTCTCATGGCGTCGCAATTTTAAAGGTGGGCACTGGCAGATATAATATAGACGACCTATATGGCAGATAAATATAGTGCCCACCTTTAAAATTGCGCCGCCATGCAAGGGACTTTATAAGCTGTCCGGTGGACTATTGTTAAAATGGTCAATTGTAGTAATTCATTAGCTTATGTAATAATTTATTAGTGCCTTCCAAAATTTATTACCGCATTTCATATAATTTATTAGCTGATGTAATTTATTAGCTGATTTAATAATTCATTAGCTGATGTAAAAATTTATTAGCTGATGTAATAAAATATGTGACTGTGCCTATAAAAAGAAGCCATTTGTACTAAACTTATGTATAGAGATAAATCCACCTAAAGCAAGCGACAGCATTTTAACCATTTAGATAAACTGTGCCAAACTGCTATTTTTGCAAAACTGCTTTTACCAAACATCCAGCAAACAACTTACCGAAATCAAACAATGTACTAATTTAGCATTCGGAAAATTTACATAAGCATGCTCTTTCTTCTGGGGTAATCGATAGCGTAGAATTCAAATTTGGCAACCGCTATGTCGTATTTTTAAAACCCCGCGATATAGAGAGTATACCTCACATATCGGAAATATAAGAATTCATTTATTTGAAATAGGGTTCCACTCTATGGGGTAATCGATAGCGTAGAATTCAAATCTGGTAACCGCTATGTCGTATTTTTATAACCCCGCGATATAGGGGGTATACTGCACATATCGGAAATATAGGATTCATTATTGAATAGGTTCCACTCTATGGGTATCATAGCGTAGATTCAATCTGTAACGGCTATGTCGTATTTTAAACCCCGCGATATAGGGGTATACCTCACATATCGGAATATAGGATCGTTATTGAATAGGTTCACTAATGGGTAATCGATAGCGTAGATCAAATCTGTAACCGCTATGCCGTATTTTTAAAACCCCGCAATATAAGGGGTATACCACATTTATCATAAATATAAGAATTCATTTATTTAAAATGATATTTCACTTCCATATCTTGGGTTGTTAAAGATACGACATAGGGGTTGTTAGATTTGAATTCTACGCTATTGATTACCCCAGGGGAGTGAAATATTACTTCAAATAAATGTATTCCTATGTTTCTGATATATAAGGTATACCCCCTATATCGCGGGGTTTTAAAAATACGACATAGCGGTTACCAGATTTGAATTCTACGCTATCGATTACCCCATAGAGTGGAACCTTATTTCAAATAAATGAATTCCTATATTTCCGATATGTGTATGGTATACCCGCTATATCGTGGGGTGCCAAAGATGTGACATAGCGGTAGCCATATTTGAATTCTACGCTATCGATTACGCAGAGGAGTCTGAGGAAGTTCTGTTATTTCTATGCCGGTTAAGTAATGAAAATGTCAGTTTTCGAATTAATTCAGGTGGACTTTCGGAATCCAACTCAAGCTGAATTACAGTAGAAGAACTGCTACGCTAAAAGAAAAGCAGCAACTTCAAAGATATATTAAAAATCATGGGAATTTTTTAAAAATATGGGGCCAGTGCCATTTTATAGAACAAGAAATGCTGCATTTAATGACTATTTAATCTAATTTTTCGGATTTCAGACAATTGGCTTCTTTTCATAGGCTTGGTCACATATTAGCTCATGTAATAATTTATTAGCGCATTTCATAATTTATTAGCTGAAGTAATAATATATTAGCGCATTTCATAATTTATTAGCTGAGGTAATTATTAGCGCATTTCATAATTTATTAGCTGAGGTAATTATTAGCGCATTTCATAATTTATTAGCTGAGGTAATAATTTATTAGCGCATTTCATAATTTATTAGCTGAGGTAATAATTTATTAGCGCATTTCATTATGTATTAGCTGAGGTAATAATTTATTAGCGCATTTCATAATTTAATTGCGATCGTCAATAAAACATTTAGCGCATTTCATTAATTTATTTGCGCAGTTAAATGGCACCCATTGAAATCTGCTGCATTACTAATAATAAATGAAATAACTAATCCTAAAATTTGTCGAACACAAGGTGATGATATTCACTATTATGTAATTTAAATGTATTCATAAAAAAGGGAAAACAACAACGAAAAACAATAGTAATTGGGATTGGGACACAACTAGTAGAATGTCGAAGATAGCTAAGCATTGCGGATAGGGGTCGCACCGTTTCGTTTCGCTTACGATTTTTCGTTTTGCTTACGATTTTTCGACGATTTTTCGTTTCGCCTACGATTTTTCGTTTCGCCTACGATTTTTCGTTTCGCTTACGATTTTTCGTTTTGCTTACGATTTTTCGTTTCGTTTCGAAACCAAACGAAACGAAACAAAATAAACGAAAATATGCGGTTTCTTAAACGAAACGGTGCGGCCACTAATTGCGAAATTAAAGAACTGTTTCATTTACATTACTACGTCTTTAAATAGCTAATGGTAATAATGGATTCGTTAAAATAAGTATTCACTAATTCCAAAGTTACTAATAGCCTGTCTGCTATGTTAGTATAAACTATGAAGTTTTATTGTATTTGCTAGAGCCCAAAACAATGGGTGATTGGAATTTAAAATGATGTTTTGTTTTCTACCTTTGATATAAAGTCCTTCGGGTTTTTAATAAATAGCATTCCAAAGTAGTTCACAAAAGTATTGGAAGCGCATCTCTATCTTACATTTATTTCTCATCTATTACTTTGAAATCCTGCACGTCTGTTAAAAGCTCATTTTAATTTGACAATTTACTACAGGTAAGTGTCACACGGCGGTACGGGGCAAACAAATCCCTGAGCCACTTTCGCTTAATTAATTCAATCTGAATTGTGGAAAGTGGCATTTCCACCAATACTTTTTGAATTAATTGAGCGGAAACAGCTCAGCCACTATATTGGGATTCCGTTATTCATACGAACATCCAGTGTTATTTAGTTTAAAAATGTAATTTTCTTTGTTTTGCCATTGGTATGGTATTGTATTGGTAGGAAGAAAGTAAGAAAGTTACTCATTTTATGAAGTTACAAGAACTTAGGACTTAAGTTACAAGAACTGCGGTAATAAGTATTGATTATTGGAAGGACATAAAATAGAGTTATTGTCATTAATATTTTAGGATAGCGCTTTCTTGAATATATTTAACATTTAATTGTTTATTTAATCAACAATTGGATATCTATTTTGAATATAGAGCTGCTGGTGTATATATAATGAAGCTGCTACTTGCATTTGTTTTGTCATTTGCACTTGTACTTGTAATAGTTTCAAATGTTCGTGCTGATGATCATGGATGCCCTCATGATAGTGATAAATGCGAGAAGTACTGCGAAGAGACTGGTACACGTGGAGGAATCTGCAATGGAGACACTCGGAAGTGTATGTGCTTTACAAAAACCGCCCATTTTTAGAATTGAGAATGCTCCGTCAATGTTCGCAAAACCTTAAATATAATTTGCATGACACTCAAGAAATTTTTTAATTTTAACTTTGTGCTAATGCCAACTGTAAATGTTGTTCCCCTTTAAAGGTAACCTTTTTCCAAAATAAAATAAAAGTTTTTAAAGAATGTTTCAAAAATTTCTTCATTAATTAGCATTTCAATTCAGATGAAATAAGAGATATCTTTGCTAAGTTGACCAAAAGTTTACGGGCAATGTGAGGAATACATACAGGATGCTCATATTCCGCCAACCAAAAGCGGGACACTTTAGAAAATGAGTGGGAAGGATGAGATTTGATATAAAGCGCCGAGCTAGTGTTAAACACTATGTTTTAACGAAGACAAATATAACTTTATTATTGAAACCTAAATATTGTGTGGTTGGTGATTTGACCCATTCTATTTTCAATGCAATGAATTTCATGACAAATCATTTTTCCTCAAAGCGAGGGAATAATTGCTATTTTCAGCTTTGATTTTTTATGCCGAAGCCTAGCCGAAGCCAACCAATACTGAGTCACCAACAGAATATAAACCATGGCAAATGCTTGGGCAACGACTTATTTATTGATTTTTAGTGTCATAATGATTAATATGATTTCATATATTTTTTTGGTTATTGGGATACTTGTGAAACACTTGCAATTATCTTTATCGGCCTTTCGGCCTGCTCAATCAATATTCCTAGGGCTGTCACTAAACAATAAAAACCAAGAGCTTATTATATTTACAGTTGTACTAAACTATATCTCGTAATAATGATAGTAGGTTTCCCCTTTATCAAGACCATGAATCATCTTTCTCGGAAAGATATATCCAGTCTTAGACGGTCAGTACTATATAAGAACTATCAATACTACTCTCAACATCAACAACGATGTAAAACTGCTTTCATGTCTACCGATTTGCCAATGCTGCACATGAGATCACTTTTAAGTTTATTTGTATGCATTTCGCTAATAAAGTAGAAAAGCAAGTATTAATGTGACCCTCATTGGATAATTGTAATATATGGAGCTGTTCTCGACCCGCCTTTGTATGCTTTATTAATAAACGGACAACTGAAAAACAAAACAACAAAAGCAAATAAAAATTAACCAAACATGTTTAATTTCGCTTGATTAACTTTGTTGTTCACATAGAAAACAGAGTTTTTGTGCACATAGAAAACTGAGACGCAGTTCAATGCCGTCCGTCACAGCTAGCAGACAGTATTCTCTTTGAGATGCTATTTGTTTAGGCTACAAAATAGTTGCTAAATAAAAGGTTTCTTAATTATTGCACACCAACAAATAATCGGCATTGTACCTTATCTTATCTTATCTTATTATTAAGTATCTTATCTCCATAACGCAACATGCATTATGTCCCAACAATAGTCATACAGATATGCATTACGTTTGCACATAATTACTTTCAGGGGTTAAAATACTTAAATATGAAACTAATTATTACTTGTACGGAAATGCACATTTTTTGATGAGTTAATGTTTGTTGTCGAAAAATATAGGTATTGTAAGCATTTGCGACCACATAGGATCTTGGTTGTAGAAAAGTGAGGATTTTCATTTCTGGAAACCGATAATTTTTATTGTTATAGTTGGGTAAACAGAAATTATTCTGAAATCATGATTAATCTTAAATAACGAATCAGTATGTAAACTTATCCTATTTTGTTCCCCTGCTTCAATTATTGTGAATTTTAAAAATTGAGAAATTTTTCTTTGGAAAATTATTTGTTTAATATATAATATATTTTAAAATTACTCGCTTTTGTTTTAGACCAAAAAAGTTTTTTAAATGTAGTATTATTTTATTTTAAGGAGAAATAAACTGCATGTTAATTCAGAATGTTGTACTTAAAGCAGTGTCAGTGTACATTTTGATCAACTACAGATAAGGAGTAAGAAAATGACTACGACAAATTTCTTATTTAATTCCATTGATTATAAATGCTAATGCTGGCTTTTGTACTTAAGTGCACCAGTAAAGTAATCAGTTTATCTCAAGAAAAATAATCACTTTACCTCATAGAAATACATTTATCTGATAACTATTTATTCATGCAGGCTCAAATGTCTCATTACTCCGAACTCCGAATTAATATACATTTGCCTCACCTTGTAATGCAATTTTCTAATGTTTTAATTAGTACATTTACCGTACGTATAGGGAAGATTTTGTACTCTAATAGAGGTAAATATAAGGAAATTGCGTAAAACTGGAGACAAATGTGTATTATGAGTTCGAGAGTTCGGAGTAATGATAGTTGAGGCGGAATAAATATTTATTAGCTAAATGTATTTCTGTATATGAGGTAAAGTGATTGAGGGAAATAGATTATTTTTGAGGGGCGTTTAAATTTTCCCCATTATAAGGTACCTGTCAAAATTATTAGGCTGTTTCATTAAGTTGGAAATTCTTGTATAAATGTGTGAGGTTTCCTAGTAAATGAACCAGTCTCTCGACCTTCTCTATCTGTATTTCAATGAAATCCACATCCAAAAGCAAACCAACCAATCCAGTCATAATGAAGGTGTACCCAAAATAATAAACGTAGTCAGTGATCTAATAGAAGACTCTTAAAAGTCTCTAGTAAACAAGTGATACTCGGTTTGGTTTATCATGTATCAGTTGGACTCCGGGAATCAAAACCATGGGTTGTTTTATCGTATTCACTTAAAACCTTTTTTGACTAATTTAACATATCGATTAAGTGAATTTGAATTTCCCTATATTCTACATACATACTACTCTTGTTGTATTGTGTAAATATAATTTTATAATATTCCAATCAAGAAAACGAAAAGCTTTTTAGAAAACATTTACTTACATGAGAAATGTCAGAAGAACAAGAAAAGGCAATTAAGTGCTTACAAGAGCTGAAAAATCGGTTAAAAGGTGCAGTTAATAGCTAATTAATTCTCCCAATTCAGATTTCAGAAACCATAAGACGATTATAAATACTCATTTTTGTGAGATCTGGAAAATTGATAAAGATGTATTCATTGCATTGTTATCTAAAAAATATTTCTCTAAAATGACAAAAGAACTCAAAAGTATAAGATAAGACTGCGAAACTGCTTTTTAAATGCGGCTACATAGAAGACGTTACAGCTATTAATGGAAAAATTATATGTCGAGAGCATTTTAATCGTATGCTCATTATTGTAGCTATATTATATTTTATTTGTGAATGTAAATGAATCAACCTGACACTTTTGCGTAAAATCCTTGGGGTATTATGTAAATTGATTCTATTGATAATTGCATACTTCCCTAGTTTAGCTAGTTTATTTGAGTGAAGAACTTTGTAAAATATACTGCAAAGTTTAAGTTATCTGAAATTTAAAAAATACCTAATTTTTGACAATGGTAATTATCCGCGTGTTTGCTAATGTTTGATTTCTTAAGCTATACACTTTTTGCATGACACTGACACAGTATCTTGACTTCTGAAACGTAATTCTATAAGAAAAACGTTTTCAAAAATTTAATTAAAAACTTTACTATTACTAATCAGCCAAATCCATTTATTTTTTTACAGAGGATAAAAATTTGCGATTGCCAATAAACGATGAAAACTTTTTAATTCGTTTTGTAAGAGGAAAGAAGTACAATGTGGAAGCTGCATACCAAGCAGTAAGTATTGCTTATGCGTGTCCTTAACTTTAATAGGCGACTATAAGGTGGTTTATTCATTGCTTATTAAGAAGCCAATATAATGCATGCAGCATTAATTCGACAAAAAAATTAATCCAACCTATGTTGAAAGTTGAAGTAAACCATTTATTCTGGTATGCCGACTTAATCCTTCTTTAATCATAATAATTCCTTAATCAACAGGTACGGAAATATTATACTTTCAAGAAGAAAAATTCCTCTATTTCGTGTATGGTGGACCCATCTTGTAAAGCTGTCAGAGAATTATTAGAAACCAACACTGTAATGAAATTGAAGCATAATGATCCTGATGGCCGAACAATTATTTCGCTCAATACATGTAAGTTCAAATATTAAGTACATTGTACTACGTAGTGTGAAGCAAAAAGAAAACCATTTTGATAGACAATGAATATTTTCTGTGTTGTCCTTTTTAATATGTATCATATTCGCAATTTAGATTCAGAAACATTCTCAATTTAAAAATTAAGTCCTTTTCTGGTAAAAAACTATTAGAAATATGAAAAGATTTCATGAAATCCAAAGATGTATATTTCCCTTTACGATTCAGTAGCCTTCTTTACTAAATATTGATATTTTTCATTTTGTTTATAACCTTACAGCCAAATGGAAAGTGGAAAAATACAGTGTTGACCACATGATTGCAGCATTGATTTTAGTTACGGAGGAACTACTACTGTTTTCCGTTGACGCCCAAATTAACGGTATTACTCTCTTTTGCAATGTAGAAGGGCTCAGTATTTCACATTTACGGCAAATGACGCCTGCAAAACTGTCGTTTGCTTTTCAAGTTTTTCAGGTACAAATCTTTATTAGACCGGATAGTTGACTAAAATTTAGTATTTAGAATTGTAATCGTAGTAGTAAGAATCAAAATGCGAAAGTTTAACAAATGCATTTATACAAACAGTGAATCTTTAATTAATGACTTATTATGATGCTTTCCAATTAATGTAATCCATTTGTAATTTCAACAGTAAACTAAATGCTTTCCTTTTAGGGATGTTTCCCATTGCGAATTAAGCAAACTCATGTAATAAAAGAGCCATATATTTTTGGAGCTGTACTCGCAGTTACAAAACCGTTCATGCCAGAGAAGTTCATAAAGCGAGTAAGTTTGCCCCCTTAGAGAATTTACTAATCCAATATTAAGAAATGTTCAAAAGAATTTCATGATTGTATGAATAATATTTATTTAATTTCCTACAGATGGTATTTCATGGATACAATTTCAAGAAACTGCATACCGTACTATCACCGGAAATACTTCCTTTTGACCTTGGCGGTCAGTTAAAAGAAGACGGATACGATGAAGTTTTTAAGCAGAATATATTTCAGAGAAAGGATTACTACAAAGGTACCATTCGCAGTTACACTTTAAACTGTACATTGGACTATACTATATTGCTTTTACTAAAGTTTTTATAAACATTAGAATTGATGAAATATGGATATACCTAAATGAAAAACGTTTGTATTCGAAAATTGGAAACTGTTACGAGCAAAACCTACGCAAATGGATTCCTTCTTGTGAGTTTTTTGGGTCTATTGATAAGTAAGTAATGACTATTGCTAAGCGAAGCAATACTGTTAATTATAATCATTTGCTTTTAAACCGTTGCGTTTCAATATTTCATTTCATACCTATATGCAAAAAATTACTTAACAAAGCAAGAGCTTTTATTCAGCTTCCCATTTCCCCATTTTAAAAGCAACGAATTTTTGCATTTTGCCAAGTGTATCTCAAAATGAGGTTTTCCAAATTGAAACCTCTCTGTTTTCAAAACAAAAACAAACAAAACGAACTAAGAACATTACTTTTTGAAAGGAAATAAACCGCGGCCATGTAACTTTTATGTAAAAAATAAATCTTTGTATAATGCAATTCAATTCAACTAAAACTGGTAAATCCTGAGTTTATATACAAGATTTTTAAATACAAGATTGTTTGTTCTCATCCATTTTGGCCTCTATCACAATGCAGAAGATTAATTGCACTTCAACATCCTTTTTTCAAAATTCAATTAGTCTCACTATATTTTATGACATTCTGTATACATTACTCGTTTGTCTACTTTTTCATTAATACATTTACTTTTTGTTCATTGCGGCAATGCTTGGCAAAGAAAATAACATGAAAAGAATAAATGCTAAGCATGAACAATTAAACGAGATATAAACTTAAAAAACAATCATTTTATGAACTTTATGTATTGAATTACGCAACACGTAAAGCTCATCGTAGTGTTGATGCTCAATGAATGTTGATGCTATTTCGCCTTTAACAGTTGGCTGAATGCAAAGAATGAATTGTGATCGGCATACTGCCATTACTGCCTGTGAACCAGGATCCTAGAATCATAGAATGCTAAAATATGTTAATTGTCATTATAGTTGTATTAATTATTATTTATTTATTCTTTCAAATCTGATGATGTGACCGAAGTCATTACATAGTTTACATATTGTGTAATTACAACATATCATATAATAGCTGGAGTTGGATTGAGACCGTGGCTTCATTATTATTGTATTAAGTTATAATATGTGCATGCAACAAAACAGTAGGTATAAAGTAGTAATTATTAAATATTTATCTGTGTAGATCCTAGACCATAATATTGTAAGTGTGCCACAAAAGAAAATCTTGTCTTCGAAATGCTTGTGCAAAAATACTAGCAGTCTAATTGAAGAAAATATTATCTCATTTGTAAACTTAATTAATTCATGTAATTTTTGAAAAGTTAATTAAATGTATTCAGTATCATTCGATTTGGAATTTAATTTCGATTGGATTTAAATGAATTCAAATATTTCCATTGTCTTAGAAGTATCACAGGTTGTGATGATGAAACAAAAATCTTTCCTGTCTACAGACTTACTATTATAGTTGCGTGTCAAGATTTTTTGTAATGGTTTATAGTTCACAGACAGTAAAGAAAAAACCAAACATAAATGCGACTTTAGTATACTTATAAGGAAAATGCAACATTATATTTATTGCTGCTGCTCGCGTGCATTAATATTACGACAATTCATTTACATTTGAAAGGCTCAATAATGACGTACTTCAACTGACTGCAAGAGTACAAATGCAAAGCTTAGATCCGGATCAAGGTCACCAAGGCTTGCCGACAGTCACTTTGTATTCAGCTGCTATTTTATGTTGGTAAATCTGTTAGAGTTAGAAATTTAATTTTAAAACAGCATTTGACAAAACTCCAGTTCAAATTTTTACAAATTGGTTATACTACAGCGTTAATTATATTCCGGCACTCCACTAGTTTATGATAATAAGATTAAGAGAGCAGTCGTTTAGTATTTTAATTTAATTTAAAAACATTAAAATAAAGCATTAAGTTATTCATATGATTAGGTTGTTTAGGAAGGTAAAAAATTTTCTGTGCCCCAAGTATCCCAAGTAAAATAGAATACATCGAAAAGTGTAGTAGAGATGCTAGTAAATTAGAAAAACATATATTGCATGGTAACAAAAGAATGAAGTTTTGAATTCGAGCAAATTAAATTGACATTTTGCACTTTATGGGTATTTAAGGGCCTTTCAACATGTGGTTATGTCCATAAAAAGATTTTAAATGTTATTAAACTCAAGTTTTTGAATTTTGAGTACAATAGTTTTTCAAAATTATCATTATTTGTCCAACTATGAGAGATAATTACAGCTTTCACATCTTATTTCACTGAAATGGTATTTATCTGTCACTCCTATCCGTCCATCTTTACCGATTTGACATAACTAGTAACCTTTTCTAAACACTCTCTCAAGGCTCTTAGTGGCTCTAAAACCGCAAGAATCTAGCCGTGGTCTGACATTTGTCATACCTTTATTCTTCGTTTTACTATCCATCGGAACTCTGAGACTGTGCTCAATCACGACATTGTTGCATAAAATGCGTGAGACTTTCGGGTAATTGAATCCAACTCTCGTATTTTGTTTCATAGTCAAGGTTACGCAATACGATAAACCTAGCAATCTGGTCGAACATTTCTATTTTATTATAACATATCATTGATGTACTTTTTTGTTATCATAAGAGTGCTGGGATGCAGATAATAAAAAGCAGCAGTGGCATGGTTAACTACATTGTCAAACAAACGTCATGCCTACATGTAAATTAGATTTGCAAGTTTGGGAATGAATATACAGTTCTACCTAGGTACATAATTCTACGAGTGCATTCCGTTTGTGCAGGCAATTTAAAAGTACTCAAGCATGGCAACTGTTGAGCATTGATAAACGAAAGTTTATCATCGTAGGCATTTCTTTTGTACAGGTTTTGTCACTACAAAAGTTTACTCTTGTAAAATGACAGAAGAACGAGAAAAGGCACTTGGTTGTTTACGGGAGCTGAGAAACCGATTAAAAGGTAAAGCTAATAATTAATTTTAAACAATGAAAATCAATTCAGCATTTTAAAAGCCATTATAGTAAAGCATTTTTCAATATCCTTTTTTCGTGAACTATTAAGATTGAGGAATTGCCATCCTTACATATCTGAAGTTCTTCTAAAATATACCAGAGGTGAAAAATATAGGATGAAGGTTCTCACATTGATAATAGCCTAAAAGCACTTATGGAAAAATTATATATGCTTGACTAATTTATAATTCAATGAAATTGATTAAAAGATATAGAGCAAGTATAAACTTTAAATACTAAAAACATTAGTTAACTTTTGGAAAAAATATTTTGTTAATTATATAACTTTTTCAAGGTTCTCGTTTGTTCCTTTAATTTCCAAATTTGTTTTGGCGCAATAATCCTAACGTAGCTTTAAATTTTTATGGTTTCACGATTGCAAAATTTAAATTATAAACATTGTGTAAACAATTATTTTTGCAGAGGATGCAGACTTACTATTACCAATTAACGATGAAAACTTTTTAATTCGCTTCGTAAGAGGAAAGAAGTACAATGTGGATGTTGCATATCAATCAGTAAGTATAAGCCTACTTTATATGGCATGCTTTTTAAATGTTTTTTGTATTGAATATTAATCAAATGGAAAGTATGCAGAAAAATTACTATTTAACCATTTATATTTTAAATTTCTAAACTTAGACTATGCCGTATTTGTAATATCAAAATGATTCCCAAGATCAAAAAATGCATGTATTTAATAAACATCCACGCTTTAAATTGTAGATGTTCTGTTGTCGTAAGAAACAATATATTTGTTATCGAAAACATTGTTATTCAAATAATCGAGTTTATAGGTTCGGAAATACTATACTTTCAAAGCGAAAAATCCAAATATTTCATCCATTGTTGACCCAACTTGCAAGCCCATCAGAGAATTGTTAGAAGCCAACGCTGTAATGAAACTGAAGCACAATGATCCTGATGGTCGAGCAGTGATTTCGTTTAACATGTGTAAGTTCAAATTACTCTTATAACTAATGGAAGGGACTATGTTTATTTGATTTCCGGGTGCTCCATTTTTCTATGTACCCGAATACTCATTGATTGGTTAGAGCAAAATGGGCTAAGACTTTTAAAAATTCTACTTTTAACAAATTTAACTGCGTTGACAAAAATTGAAAGCTGGATGCGTTTCTGCAAATCTTCGATTTGCTTTGCGGGCCAGATTTAAGTGAACGCTCCTTGGGACTGCTCAGCTTGTATTATATATTTATGTAGATTATGGTCTGCACTGAAATAATACCATTTTGGCAGACAATCAGCATTTTTCATATTATTGTAGTAGGTCATCTTCTTTGGGCATACATAAATAACTAATATTTCCAACGAATAAAAAAGCTTTGTTTAGTATAAACCCATTTTATGAAATCTAAGTGCTATATTAGTATTTGCATTCATTTTGTTTATGATTTTCAGCCAAATGGGATGTACAAAAATACAACATCTATCACTTGGTGGCAACATTAGTTTTAGTGATTGAGGAACTACTACTCTTTTCTGTTGATGCCCAAATTAATGGTGTTCTTCTACTTGGAAATATGGAGGATTACAGCTTTTCTCATTTACGGCAAGTGTCACCTGCAATAATGACGTATACTTTCCAAGTTTTTCAGGTATAATCTTTATTAGACCGGATATTGTTTCCCGTAAAGTATTTGGAATCAGCATTTTCGTTTCCACTCAATGTCAACTCTAAACCAAATACTCTCTTTATAGGGATGCTTCCCATTGCGAATTAAGCAAACTCATTTGATAAAAGAGTCATATATTATTGGAGCTATAATGGCAGTTGCGAAACCGTTTATGCCGGAAAAGTTCAAAAAGCGGGTGAGTTACACAATCGTTTGGTTTTTGTTTTGACTTCTTAGGGATTGTAGTTTGAATTAAATGTAATTCAAATCCTTATAATAATGACTTCCATGACAAATTCTGAAAAACATTTTTCGCAGCATTCCGAAAACTCATGTTTAAAAGTAAAGAAAATCTTAATTATTTGAATACCATAAAATCATAAACCTTAAAACTTCAATTTTCTACAGATGGTATTTCATGGACATAATTTGGAGAAACTGCATACTCTCCTACCTCCAGAAATACTTCCCATTGAACTTGGTGGTCTGTTAAATGAAAAAGAAGGATACGATGAAGTTTTTAAGCAGAGTATATTTCAGAGAGGGAAGTACTACAAAGGTACTACTCAATTGCAATTTAACCTATACGTTAACATTATAATAATTATTGGTTTCTTCAAAATTCTTTTAAATTTTAGAATTGACGCAATATGGATATACAAAACAAGACAATACTAAAAAGAAAAGGGCAGCATGAAAAGATTTTCAGCACCAACTGGATTCCTTATAGTGATTGCTTATTGGTGCTCATCAATAATGAAATTATAATCAGTTAGCGCCAAACCGTGTCGTTTCAATTTTCATTTCGTTCTCTTAAAATTAATTAACGAAGTGGACAGGTCGTTTGTCACTTTGTAAACCGTTTCCTTCATTATTTTAGCAATCACACAAAAAATTCATTCATTTTGACACAATTATCCAAAATAGGGTTTATCTAAAACGATATAATAATAGTATGCATAATACTTACGCATACCAAGAATGCAGTTTAGTATAATTTTAGAAATTGCTGCTTCATTATCGAAACCAAGAAATATATTTACACCCCTTATTCTATTTTTCAATGGTCGTAAGCAAGATATTATTGTAATTAAAAGTACAACAGATAAATCTAATTTTGAAATGTTGGAGTGGGGATTCTTATTAGTAAATAATTGAACTTTGCTTGCGAGCAGACACATGAAATACAAATATTTTAATACATAATATTCCTAAACTACATGGTAAATATATACTTAATATAAGCATAAATGCTTTACTATGTTATCGATATAAAATGGTAGCATTCGCCCCAACTCAAGTTATAATGGTTGTGATCAAAGTAATGTTTACAAAATGCTATTCTACTTATCACTAAGCAAATTTAACGGAATCAAACTATTTGTGAAACTATAGAAATTTTAAGTACTATCATTAATTTCAATTTCCAATATAATGTAATTAACTAGTGTAAGTGTAACTAAGTAATTGAAATAAAAGTTCGTACATTTATTTTCGCTTATTATTTAGACTAGCTCAAAGTCAATCCTAGCTCAAAACACAACAAAATAAAATATCAAATTATGCTAATTACACGGTAACAAAAACAATTCTTCCTGGTACTCCTTGTTGACCTCAACTATAAATATTTGTATTTTTACACTAACAAATACTAAGTTGTATAACTACTCTACAGTCTACAGAAAGCCGCTTGTCGTTTTAATATTTACCAGTAAGAAGTAATATTTTATAATGCGCATTCTTAACTCATTTTCATTTGCCTCTTTTGGTGGCAACTACCACCAAAATGCTTAAAGGTGAATAAAAAAGAGTACTGCAGTCTATCACTGGCAACTGAAAACTCACCTAAAAATACCCAATTTCTCTTCAGAATTGTTGCAAGATTGGGAGAAAATGCGTTACCGGAAAAAAACTTTTTTACTTCATCCACTCCAACATTATAATGATATCACTATCACTATGCAAAAGTTTCAATGGATTTGAAAGAAGGGAAAGCATTTTAAGGGCACGGCGGATTCTGCAGTGCGAAATTTAATGTGGGAAAAGGAATATTTATAAATTTCCCCTTTGACTTTAAACTGGGGCACACCATACAACACCTGCCAGTTAAAACTGAAGTTAAGACTGACTATCAAAAAGTAGATAAATGGAAAGTGGAATCCATTGTTGACCTGAACTATTGGCATTTTGGTATGCCAAAGGACTGGAAAAGTGTGAAGGGAAGGATGAATTAGAAATACGGAAATGTATTGACAGTAGTATAACATGTAGTGACATGTAGTGACAATACACACTAAAATATACAAAAATAAAAATATTAAATGCGTAAAAATGAAAAACAATTACGTACAAATAAAAAAGTAAATACAACATTAAAAATGAAATACTTAAAATAATGAAACACAATGAAAAATAAATAAAACAAAATTAAAATAATGAAATTTTTTATACTTTACTTAGAATACTCGATTCGTTACATCTGCTGCTGCTTCTGCTTCTGTTCACATTTTCTATTTTCTCCCCTTTATGCATTTAAGTATCACGGTCATCTTTCACGTTTTTTTTACATAATATCACTTACTATAAATATTTTTATGATTACAGAGAAACCATTAGGCGTATCTTATTGGTAGGATTGCATATCTTAAATGTTATCTTCAGTGAAATATCGAAAATATGAATTATAAACCTTGCCCTTTATACTTTGAATTGCTTTGCAATGTATTCATAATGTTGTAGTGAGGAAAATGTATTTTACACAGTGGATTAATTGCTTGCTTACCAATGCCAATTAAAAAACCAATTTCTTTCAAACAACTACCGACTGGATATAGTGATGTTGTAGCATCCGTAAAATAATGTAGACTGCCCCAGGCAGACCTCTAATACTAGGTATTCTGCTCATAGTGCTTGCGATGTTGTGAATAATCATATGTCATGCAGAAAAAACATGTTCCATGTTACTTTGTAAATGCTCGTCCGAATGTATTGAGAACCGCACATGTAATCTGTCCTTGAATAAAATCTGCTTTGCTTGTATAGGTATCACTTGATATGATGTTTATCACAGATTGTACTATGAATCGATTCAGTAAACATTTGTATATCTTTTAAATATAATTATTATTAACAAAATAAATACGCTATAGCATAGAATACATAATGTTGCGGTAGATGAGACGTACAAGATTTATCCATTTGTTAATATATGATTACGCTATTGCTTAGGTTAGTATTTGTTTCCGTGCACTGTGAATACTGTGAATGACACTTTGAAGAAACATTTCTTTATTGGTGACCATCGTTTGCCAGCATATAACGTAAGTATATAGTATAAAAAATTTTTTAATCTCCTTAAAATTCAGTATTTTAACTGCAGCATTCAAATTTAAAGTGCTTTTGGGTAACATTTCATTTATTTAATATTTGTTAAGTAGTTTAACAGTTAGATAATGATAAAAGTAAATGACTTATAATTAATGGTTCGTCTTAACATTTGAAATTTACGTCTTTTTCCGTTGAATATTTCGTCATTTGAATTTTTCGTCTTACCATTTAATGTGTCGTCTTCCACGTAATTTATGAAGTTTATGACAACTCAATATTGTAGGGTGTATTGTAGCTCCGTGTGCAAGTATGCCCAGTGGACCTCATTTGAAGACTTCAGTGCGTCAGAATTCACCGTTTGGAAATTCACCTTTAATGTACAAAAATGGCAGACTTCAGTTTGCTCTTGTCCTACTTACCAAAAAAATTCAGGCATGACGTTGTGGGTCTGACAGTGTGATAACCTTTTCTGTAGTCACTTTTGGTGATTTACTCGCAGCCGTAAAGTACCACAAAAAGTCACCTTAAATCCGTTTGCTATAGCCTCAGCGGAGTCACTAATGAGAACTTTAGGTTTTAGGAGGAATCCATGAGCACGACTAACCCCCTCTTGAAGGGCAGAAAACCCAAACGCCCTACAATGTTGAGTTGTAATAAACTTCATAAATTACGTGGAAGACGACACATTAAATGGTAAGACGACCCGTTAAATGGTAGGCCAAAAATTCAAATGACGAAATATTCAACGGAAAAAGACAAAAATTTCAAATTTTAAGACGAACGATTAAATACCACCCAAAGTAAATGTTTGCCAAATAATTGACTTTCAGGATTGTTATTTACAACTTGAATGCCTCAATGTTTCGTCTGGTGATAAGCATTGTATTGAAATTGTCATTCTACTATGTACAATCGCCGTTACGGCAGTATCTTAACTGAAGGATTGTTATACAGGAGCCTAGTAAATATTTCCATCTTTAGTGGCAATAAATTCTAATCATTTGCAAAAACATCCCTACATTTTGGAAAGTTGGAAAATTTCTGCTGTCTGTTACAGTTAAAACCAACATGAACTTTCAATAACAAGTGCAGAATAACTTAAGGTATAAAGAAATATCGTCATATAGTGAATATAGTGATTTGAATTTATTCCTTATGCAGTTACCTTCTTATCATGACTTCATTTTTTCCCATAGCACATCACTGATTTTAATATTTTTACTTTTAGAAGACTTTTTGAACTTTTGAAACCCGGGGGACCAACATTTTCTTAGCAAATTATGGCTGAGGAACGACAAAAAGCACTGAAATGTTTAAGACTGCTAATAAACTTATTAGAAGGTAAGAAACCTATTGTAATACTATATTTTTTAAATTTCTATTTTATATTCTCGAATTATTTGGGTGACCATCATCGAAATTAGTATCTTATTTTGCCTAATTGATTTTGTAATGTTTCTAGATGATGATGACTTAAATTTACCATTGCACGATGAAAACTTTTTACTTCGTTTTGTACGAGGAAAGAAATATAATCATGAAGTTGCCTATCAAACGGTAAATATTTATACCTATATGATATATATGTTAAAGCATGTTTGTATTTGTATGGAATTACTACCAAATGTACTTATGCCCTATAGTATTTTCCATAGGTACGTAGATATTGTACTTTCAAGAGAAAACAGTATAAAATTTCTAATATTCTATATCCGTTAGGGCCTGTTCGGGAATTGCTGGAAATCAATGCTGTGATGAAATTGAAACATAACAATCCACAAGGTCGGCCAATAATTGCCGTTAACTTTCGTAAGAAAATATTCCTTTACAGCAACCAAGTAAATTAGTTTTTAACAAACTAAGTCTGCATTCAACTCTTTTAAAATTTATTTTGCGTTCACATTTTATTTATTTGTTTGAATCGAATAAGCTAAATGGAATGTCGAGAATCATAGCTTTGAGCACTGCGCTGCTGCAGGAATTCTAGTAACGGAAGAAGTACTTTCAGTTTCTGTTGATGCACAGATTGAAGGAGTCATTGTAATTTTTAATGAGAACACCCTGGGATTGTCTCACTACAAAGTATTCACTCCTGGAAAAATAGCAGCATTGTTTCAAATTGCACACGTAACAATTCAAACACTCAATTAAGACCTTAAACAAATATTTTGCATAATTATACTTCAAATTTTATAATATATTTTTATTTAGGGAAGTTTTCCATTAAGGCTTAAACAAACTCATCATATAAAAGAACCTCCAATAATTAGTTTCTTTCTGCTTGCTGCAAAACCTTTCATGCCAAAAAAGTTTAAAGAGAGGGTGAGAATGAAAAATTTATTTTTAACTAGTAGGAATAAGAGATTTTAAATTTCCACAAAACGGCAACCAAAATATAGTTAATTCAACATAATAAAGGAATATAATGTAAGATAAATGCATTTAATGCCAGATGATATTTTACGGAGATGACTTGGCTAAACTTCATGCAGTAATACCAGCAGAAACTCTTCCTAAGGAATACGGTGGAAATTTAACTGACAGCGAAGCTTACGATGAAGAATTTAAGCAGCAATTATTTAAGAGAGACACATACTATAAAGGTAGTGCTATTAACCCACAGGTTACTGTATCATATCTCGTGTAGAAAATTTTCCTATAATAATAACTATACTACGTATGTAATTAATCGCTACTCTTCCTTTACTAGATTTGAGAAAGTATGGATATGTAACACAATAGCAAATGCAATAAAGGAGCAACCGAAGTAAAAAGAAGCTCATCCCGACGTATTGCGCAATAAAAACTGCTAAAAATTGTATTTAATAACATTTTACTGCAATAATGTATAATTTGATTCTACCTGAGATAAATAAATACGTTATTTAGACTCTGCTCATACTTGAATATCCAGGGTTTTCTCATAAATGTAAATCCGAATTTTGCTCTTGAATTTTTTTGAACTTGAATTGCGAGTTTCTTGGCATTCATTTCATTACTGAATAATAATTTGATTTTGTTAATAATTTGAAACAATTGAAAGATTTTAAATTAAGCGATGAAATTTTATTCTTTATACATGCATTTTCAAAGTAAACAAACTAAGAATGAAAAGTGACTTTATATTGTGAAGTTAGCATTACTCACTAAATTCGTTTGAAGGTTGGTAATTGTTGCGGTTCAATAATTTATATTTCGAAGTTTATTTGTTATTAAAATATTTATTTAAATACATAAAATGCAATTTAATAATTTCTTTTGCACTATTATAAATTAAAACAGTAAAATAATCAGAAAAGATTTTGACAGTGTTTACATAGATATAGATAAAAGTATGTACATTGCCAAATTAATCAAATACAAGGTATTGACCTACATTGAAAATTCACGTTACATAATTATTTTGATAGGGGACCCGACCCATATCTGAGATTTTTGTAACATTTATGATTTAAGAAACGCATTTGTACTTTTACAAATACATATGGGTTTTTATAGGTATGAAAACAAGCAATCTCCTCTTCTTGTTGTCACCCTCATCATGCCATCTCAATATGTGAGTGTGTCAACGAAGCAATAGGGCCAACAAAAGGTGGATTGAACCATGTATAGTCCACCTCTTTAGCGGCTTTATTTTTAAATGATAACTTTGGACTTTACAGGTCAGTGTACAGCGTTGGCCGTAGGTCACGCATCATAGGAAAATAATATTACGTTTGGCCACAAGTCATGCATCGTAGGAAAATGCCTCTCAATTGTTTGTAGTTTCAAACAATAAGGCATTTTCATATTCCTATGATGCGTGACTTGCGGCCACCGCTGTACATAGTTATTGACGTGAGCAGAGTTGATAAAAATCACATTGAGTTATATATCCAGGTTTAAAAAGGGATCACAATACATAGGAAAGCATACCATGCAGTTTAAACTACTGAATTTTCTCCATTCATCTCGTTTAGTATTTAATACTATGTATACTACTCAATAAACGTGAGAACTTGTTATGCAACCTTGTTCGGAATGTGGCCTTGAAACAAAGTTGTTTCATTTGATTTTCCTCGTGTTTCAGTATGCCATGCTGTTGCTGCAGTTCTTCTCAGGTCTACTAAAATTAGGAGCTGGAGCTGGAATACTTCAAGGATGTTGGGGTTAAAATTCTTTAGACTGTTTAGACCCTAGAACTTTCCTATCGCAAAACAATTCAGGAGTAGATTTTTAAATTAACACAAACTCTGCCTGACTTTTTTAAAGCTGTCAGTCCTGAAACCAGTCAACCGAATTTCTACCTTCATATAAGGCATTTCATCTTTCTCAAAAGTGCCGGCCAGTTTTCAGTAAGTAAGTAAGTGCATGTGTACTACATGACGTTTTCATTTTATGGGTGGGTTACAGTGTCGCAAACACTTTTCAAATCGCATTGCATTTAAAATACGCTTCGGTAAAATATGTAGACTCTTGTATTTCATATTAATTTTCATTATTTATCCTACTGACCATTTTATTCATGTTACTTTTAGAGGGATCAATCAATTAGAGTATCAGGTACAGATATCTTCTTGACCTGAATATGGAAAAAGAAAGACAAAAAGCATTACAATGTTTAAGGAAGCTAATAATAATAATCCTATTAAAAGGTAAATTGTACTACTCTCATTTGTTACTGTGTAAATAAGATAGGTTAAATTCTCTTATTCACAATGTATCTTGTAAATTATCTAAATTAAAATTCAAAATGTCCCCCAAGAGCACAATTTAACATTGATAAAGTTGACGGATTAAATCCTAGGACAATATTATTATTTTTTATCTTGTATAATAATATTTGTTATTTCATGTCAATAGTAACATACGTTTTGTTTTACGCTTTAAGATGATACAGATTTAAAATTGCCATTACATGATGAAGAGTTTTTAATTCGTTTTGTTCGAGGAAGGAAATATAATGTTGAAGTTGCCCATCAAACGGTGAGTTTCATTAGTAATTTTTAAGAATCCCATAGTATTTGCTCTTTTTACAGCAATTTTCCCTAAGCTATTTTGTTTATCATAACACAGGTTCGCAAATATTTTGCTTTCAAAATGAAAAATCCGAAAATTTTTAGCTTTGCATATCCGTCCTATGAGCCTGTTAGGCAATTGCTGAAAACGAATGCTGTGATGAAACTGAAGCACAATGATCTACAAGGGCGGCCTATTATTGTTTGGAATTTCTGTAAGTATAAACATAAGCATTTCGTAGGGAGACAGAGACATAAATAGACCAGCATTTTAGTATGGAAATTAGAACATATTTATTGGTTCTTATTATCCAAATATTTCGTTGTCAAGAATCCTTGCATTTACTGAGGAATACAAATCAAATACCAATATCAGTTTCACAGCAACATAACAGTTTTATTTCCATATTATTGCTGAATTCCCGAATGAAGACCTAAAGCATTTTCGGGGATTTTAAAATAAATAATATTGTTTTGCATGTCACTATCTACCTATATAACTAGAAATGCATAATTATTTATTATTTTTTCCTGAAAATCTAATCAAAGCTAAATGGGATACCGAGGTGCATAACCTTGATCACATGACTCTGGCAGGAGCTTTGGTCATTGAAGAAATGCTTTTTTCTAACATTGACGCTCAGATTCATGGAATTGTTTCAATTAGTAATTTGAAGCCCATGAGTTTTTCTCACTACACACAATTCACACCGGGAAGAATAGCATCTATGTTTCAGATTGCACAGGTTAGTACTAGATTGTTTTTCCAAAGGTTTTCTATTTTTGAGATGCAAATGTTGTTATTCCATTTGTTATTCGTTATAGTTTACAATAATACGTTTACTATTCTCTATACAGGGCAGCTATCCCCTAAAAATCAAGCAATCTCACTGTATTAAAGAACCACCTATAATTGCACTTTTTCTTTACGCACTAAAACCGTTCATGCCGAAGAAATTTAAAGAGCGGGTACGTTATTTTTCGTTTCTTAATCAACATTCTTTTCCCTCGGTGTTACAAGATACGGTTTAAATTGATTGAGTTTTCCATGAATTGAACCTCGAGGTCATGCCACTAAATTGTCCAGTTCTCCTTCTTAACGAATTTTAAATATTTCCGTACTAAAATATACATTATTATGTATTGCAGTTGGTGTTCTACGGATACAATTTGGCAGAATTTCATACAGTATTGCCAATTGAAACTCTTCCTGACGAGTACGGCGGAAAGCTAATTGAAAGCGAGGCTTATGATGAAGATTTTAAACAAAGGCTATTCAATAGGGATGACTACTACAAAGGTTGGGTTGAACTACATTTCCACACTCATGAAAATTCACTCATGAAAATACCAAATTACTTAATTTTCTAATTAGAAATAAATCTAAATTAATATTTTAAACTATAATCTCATCTTAAAATTCTAATTTAATTATAAACTAATCCAATAATCTAAATTAATATTTTACATTCAGACTTAATGCGGTACGGATTTGTAACTCAAGATAAAACTGAAAGCGAACACGGTGACAAAATATATGATTATGTACCGAAAGACAACCAATTTACACATCTGTAATCAGTAATGAGTTCAATCAGAAGTTGTGGTATTTTTGTGCAACAATGGTACTTAAGTTCTACATGGTTCTTGTAAACTATTAAATACTACTTATATTTTACTGTAATCCATAAAGCTAAAAAATGACATATTTCTAATATGAACGAATTGTACTTGGTTTACTAAAACAGTTAAGCATTGCAAATAAAATTATTTTCAATATTGGATGCATAGATGCTTTCTTTTAAAATCGCTGTAGTTTTGTTCTTGCAACACAATACAGTAATTGTTTAAGTTCATAATGTGTTTTACAGATTTAATGTTAGGCTTGTTTGAATGACTATATTGTTAACCTTTTTATGATGCTAAATTCAAAGGAAAATCATTTTTTTAAAGTGATGCAGTTCAAAGTTCGGAAAGAACTGAAAAGTCTTGTATCACTTCTAATTATTCTGGTCTTCTTAAATGTTTATCACTACTATTGTGTTCATAAAGTTACATTACTGAAATTGCTTGCTTGGCAGGCATAACTCAATAAATGTTAATAGATGGTTTTAATTAAAATTTATCAGCCGGGACGAGATTCACAACTTTAAAATTATTAAAAAATTTGAAATTAGTATTATGAATGTTTTCAGTCATTATTTGTTGATTTCAGTCGGCTTTATTATAGTGACTTAATGATTCATTGGCCATTCTATTGTATAGAAACAATTAAAATCTGTAAGCACTGTCGTTACTACTTTCGTGTTCTATTTACTTTAATACAATATACAAGATAGTTATGCTTTGCTTGCATTTAAGTTTATAATTTTGCTATAAATAATATTTAATACAAATTAATACGAGTAAACTAATTCATAAATACAATTTTGAAGAGACAAAATTAGTTTACAGCTCCTAACACTTTTGTGTACATTGTGTATCGAATCTATTGCGATGTAAACATTTATATCCACAATTATACTACATTATATTTATATTGATAAATGAGTTCACTGTATCCCACAGAACTTTGAATCTATTTGTTTTAATGTTCATAAATTATAAATTACTGTTTCTACTCTTCAATGGACTAGTATAGGATTAGCGAGGAAGATTGTCTATTACTGCATACACGTACTCCTGCGTTGAAGCTTGACCTCCAATATCTTTAGTATGAGCTTTTCCGGATTTCAAAACCTTTTCAACTGCTTTAGTGACCATGCTACTGTGAAACTGTAGATTGACATGCTTCAGCATTTTTGCAGCACAAAGAAGAATGGCAGTAGGATTCGCAACATTTTTTCCAACAGCTTCAGCATAGGTATGTCTAGCACCAGGTTCAAATACTACAGAATTGGCGGAGTAACTGGCCCCGGCTACAACTCCCGCACCTCCAACCAACCCGGAAGCAATATTGTCAACAATTGACCCGTATAAGTTGCCCATTACTAAGACATCGAATTGGTGAGGATTGGAAACCATTTGCATGGTACAGTTATCAATGATCATAGAATCAAACTGAATTGAGGGATAAAGCTTGGCAACTTCGCCGCAACACTTTAGGAAAAGTCCATCTCCGAGTTTCATAATATTTGCCTTATGAACAGCTGTGACCTTCTTCCTTCCGTGCTTCGTAGCGTAGTCGAACGCGAATTTCGCAATTCTTCGAGATTTCTCTGCTGTAACGATTTTGTAGCATTCCACAACTCCTTTGACTGTTTCGTGTTCCAGAGATGAAAATTCTCCTTCCGTCTGTTCCCGGACAATTATTATATCGATGTTTTTGTGTCGGGTTTGAATTCCGGGTAAACTTCTGATTGGCACAACATTTGCGAAAAGATCAAGTTCTTGTCGTAGTTGATAGTTTAGGGATGTCAAATCCCCTGTAACCGGACTAGCAAGAATACCTTTAATGCAAATTCCATTTTTAGCAACACTGTTGACAACGTCGTCTAATTTTGCACTCAAACTGTATTGAATATCAGAAAGGAAGTATTGTTCGAATTCAATTGGAGCACCAGCAGCCTCTAGAACTTCTCTCATTGCCTGCATCATCTCAGGTCCTACTCCATCCCCAGGAATCAATGTGCATTTTGTTTTTCCTTCAGGTTTCGACACTGGGGCTTGAATTGCCAAATGACGTACTCCTGCCAAAGACTCTGGTCGCAACAGCACACTTCTTCCTGCCCCAAGTCGCACTAACTTTAAAGCAAATTCCATTTTTGGCAAAACTGATGACCACATCTTGAAGACCTGCTCAAAAAATACGTAAAACATTTTCAAAACATATTTTAATGCTAAAAATTTTGAAAATACTCTGACACTGACACAATACTGTAAAATTAATAATTGCACTGTTGACTGCTAAAAGAATTTTAAATGTTTGAAGGAAAAATAAAAAAGTAAAAATTTCTTACCTTTTATAGTATTTTGCTATGTACACTCTTAGTTGTGATTACCGTCGGCTTTTGCTATTTTCTTATTATGTATTTTCAGTTCGCAAGGATGTTGGAAAACTGAAAAACACAAAATGTTGAGTAAAATATGGTTTTTTTCAGATTTTCAATACTTTCTTTAGCTTACAGTATCGGTAAGGGTAAGTATATTTTGTTATTATGTTTAAATGTTCATGGGAGGAAAACAGGAGGTCTTCAGTCTAGGCAAGAAGGTTAAGCAAAAGTACTTTCAATCAATAGGTGGCACAACATTGCGCTTACGATTGTGTTGGGTGTACAACAAAATGTGTATTTTTGACAGAAAGTTCATTGTGACATTGTGAGGCTTATAGAAATGAGATTCAGAAATTGAGATTGAGCATCAAAAGTCTTAAAGTTGGGAAGGAGATGCGGTTCAAAAAGAGGTTTCGCACTAGAGAAGGGCATCTCAGAAAATTTTAGGAACCAGAACCAAACCGGAACCAGAAATTCTGGAACCGGAACCGAACCGGAACCAGAAATAATTCAAATTTTAGGAACCGGAACCGAACCAGAACCAGAAATTTTGGAACCGGAACCAAACCGGAACCATTCGTGTGCTAAATCAAAAGTTGTGTTATGTTACTACAGTTATCTTAAGCCGTAGTTTATTAGATAGTTGATTGAAGGCTTAAAATCTCCTAATTAGAATACATTATAAAAAGTACACTACGAAATGGGTAACTCGGTTTGGTAAATTAATTGCATATTGATGTACAAATTAATGCAAACAGAAAGCTTATTTTAAAATGCAATGGAAATAGTCCGTTCTTCTATTACTTATTACACATAGCAGTTTCGAGAATTCTTTCTGCTACCAGTTAGAGCAATTATTCGCTATAGTAAAGCCATTCTTCATTTAATTTTTCATTTCGAACTAGTGTGCTTTCCTATTTCCTTACTGCATCTGCTTACTGTGCAGTGTAAATATGTGTTGAGTTTGGTGTTGCATAATAATAATTAGTAATGCTTAGTTTCAGTACAGTTAAAGTTGTAAAGCAGACCACCTCTGTACTTTTTACTTGTACTTCTCAGAAAATTTACGAACCAGAACCAAACCGGAACCAGAAATTTTGGAACCGGAACCGAACCGGAACCAGAAATAATTCAAATTTTAGGAACCGGAACCGAGGAACCGGACCGGTTCCGGTTCCGAACCTGGTTCCGGTTCCGGTTTGCCCTTCTCTATTTCGCACTAAACTTTTGAGAGGGAAATTTATTAATACATTGTTTTCTCATTGACGACGTGATTAGTTTTTCTCTCTCTTCAAACGTTAATGAATCGGTCTACGGGTCACTGAAGAACAAATCCAGTATTCCTAACGTGTTCAGAAGAATCCCACCTACAATATTGTTAGCGTACATATTCGATATTTTTGGTTTTTGTAGTGTTTTTAGATCGAAAACGAAACCTACTCCACAAATGGGGAAATTGGGGGTAATTTTTTTCGTTTTCGATCTAAAAACACTACAAAAACTAAAAATATCGAATATGTATGCTAACAATATTGTAGGTGGGATTCTTCTGAACACGTTAGGAATACTGGATTTGTTCTACAGTGACCCGTAGACCGATTCATTAACGGTTTTAGTAATCCGTATTACTTGATTATCAGCAAAACAAAAGTTAACCAACTACAGGTATTAAGGCATCCGAAGGAATACAATTAGCCATACTCTATATGACTGTCTCATTGTAAACATATTAAAAAATAAAACTTTTCGGCTGTCTTCACTCAGATCTTCGGTACAATATAAAGCGAAATGCAGTTACAAAATTGTTAGTTTGATAAATAAATTCGTTTTTCTAAATACTGCTAACCAGGTCACCCTATTCTTAAATGAGAATGAGAAGCACTATATTATGTACTTGTACTGTTGCATTGCATGTTGTTGAATAATAGCCATTTACACTTTACAGAATGCAGATGCAATATTTAGACTGGCAACTAAAATTACAACTTTCTCAGAATTTCGATAAACTAAAGTGGAATGTAACGTTAATTTTCATTTCTTTATGTAGATTAGTGGCAGAGGTATATGGTAATGGTAATCGTAGTGCTGAAATTTGTGATGTGAAAACGAAAACGGACAACTGCATTAAAAATTATAATTAGGTAACTGTACCTAATAAAAATAATAAAATTAACATAAGTATTGTAAAGCAATGCAGTGAATTTAATTCTGAAATTAAATTAGGTAGCCATTAGAGTTGAGAGATGGAATTGTTCCAATTTCTCGAAACAGTGAATCACGAGTATTTAAAACACATTATTCACACATTAAGTTCTTTAAATGATGCATAAGATTGAACATAATTTATATGAATGGGATATAAACTTTTTAGGTAGTTTTCTCACAGCGTATCGACTACTCATGCTCATTTAAAAGCAAATTTTCCACATCCATGAAAATAAAAATATTTAGTAATCAATCTATTGTCGTAAACAGTTGTAAGACACTCTAATATACATTTAAGTAATAGAATATCTATATCAGAGCCTAAAGCATAACTTTATTATCATTGTTCTATTTACCTATGTTACTTAGTTAGTTAGGAGTGAAAATTTCTGCTAAATAAATCCAATTTTTGTTTTCTACTTTTTGAGGTTTTGGTAAACAATAAACCAATGTAATCGCATATAAAAATTGAAAATAAAAGTCTTCATTTATTCGTAGAAGGAATATTATATCCTTCATCATATCATAATCATGCACACAACGGATGTTGACATCCTTTTGCATTAGTTATTGGTTTTTCATAGAATTTTATCATAATTATATTATTATTACCGCTATTTCCAATGCACAGTATAAAAACTGCAACATAAAATAAAGTTGAAATCACATCATCCACTAAATGCAAGAGAATTTCAAGATATAGTTTTTGCTAAAGATTTTCAATAATTGCAGTTTTACATATAATTTCTTGAAAATAGAAAAATATTATTTACATCCAATCCCTGTTTTCTTAAAGATATTTCGTTGTTAAAATGAAGTATTTCATATTTCTTTGCGTTGCATTTTCTGTATGCACCATGTTGATTGATGCAAGAAGCCAACCTGCTGTAAGTTATTTTATTCTTTAAAAATTTATTTGATTTTACTGTATATTTTTAATTTCATGTTACATCAGTCAAGTATATAACTGCCCAAATAAAATAGTACTAACATTGTCGCCTTCTCAATTCTTTACGAGTCTTCTATTTTTGACATTTTGAAGTGTGCATCAAAGGGTGATCCGTGCTGGATTACAAAACAAAATCCCCGACACTGTTGTCAGGGAAGTGGTTTGCACTGCAGTGATTCCCAGGGTGGAGCTGGACGATGTGCAGTTCGCTACTACGTATGATTTTCTCCAAAGATCCTAGCACTTGGTCATCGTCAATTTTAAAGTCAACGTGACAAAGATGACAATTCTCTTGCACTGAAAAATAACAAACACACTTACATAATCAATATTATAAGTATTTATGCTTTGTAGTACATTTAGAAAAATAAATCATTGCAAACCTGAATGAGTAGCAAAAATTAAACATTTCTTGCAAAAGTTTCCAAATCCAGTTAAAAATTAATTCTTTGGTTTTATAAAATGACTAAGTTGCAATGAAAGTTATTTTTAGGCAAACATAAGACTGATGTTGACATCCTTTGGTATTGGTTAATGGTCTTGTATAGAGTTCTAGTATACGATTTATTACTTTTATCGGTGCAACTATTTTTGGACTTCTAAAGACATGTTAAAGTTCTATGGTATAAAAACTGCAACGTATACGTAATTCCTTTACATTTAACTTAAAGTTTCATATGAAAACATTACCTGAGCTAGTTCCCTTGCATCTGTATATAAGAAGTTGATTATTACAAAATGAAATACTGCAAATTTACGTTGGTTGCTTTTCTGAATGCACAATCCGGATTTATGCAAAAGGTCTATTCCTAAGCTTCAAAGTTTCTTAAGCTTGTAAAACTTATAAAGCTCAGTGGTTACAAAAATTCATTTGTTATGAATAAATCACTTTAAACCGTAAACAACTCCAAGGAAGGATGTAAATATTGCGGTATATAATCATATAACAAATATTACTAAACAAACGAAAAAACAAGTATTATTATTTTTTGAAAATGTCTTGTTTTAATTTCTTTTATTACTGAAAATACAATTAAAATGAGACTAGAATTGCTTTTAGCATATTATTTGTGGTTATGAACATTTTTACATCTGACAGTGAATTTCTGACACAGACCTTTGGTACTGAAACTGTAATCCACCACCAAGATTAAAAGTGACTTCTAGCAATATTATGACTTAAAATTAACCGTGGTGCGTAATACATCATATCGGAAGATGTTTATTGTAATTTTCCGTAGCCTTATCATCATGATGAGGTTTTCAGCTTCCTTTGGAGAAAAAGGAAAATCCCACGATGACAAAATTAGACCCTGTAAAAAATATCTTATTAAATTACCGATTAAAATTAAACTTATCTCTTTACCAATAAATGTTTTACAGCAACCGAATCTATAGCTTTCCAAGGTTACATGTAAGTTATTGCTAGTCAGCAGGTAATTTCTTGGACAAAATGTAGAATTTTATATTAAAAGAAATTGATTTTCATTGAACAGACCTTTTCCTTACAAACTGAGAAATGCTGTCCCAAAAATGTCTGTGATTTCTACACTTAACTAACCACCATAAAGACTTAAAATCACATTGCTGATTTTATAGCCAGTTTAATTATTTTTTGGTGGCAAGTCACCAAAGCTGTCCATTGGTTAGAACAATGGACAACGTAGGTGGAACGTGATCAGCCAAGTAAAAAGTTACATGAAATTATTAGTTCTTTACGAATTATAAGTAAACTTACTGATATCGATCAGACAAATCCAGAAACTCATAGTTGCAGCTATATTACATTGTTCAGCTGAGCATTACAATAGTGAGGAAGATGAAGGTCATTTAGCTTGCGCCTCTGCTTGGCGAAGGTGAATCCGTTCGTGATGGAGGAGGTGGTTGCTGTTTCCAAAGGGTCTCCCACAAACTTGACAAACATAATTCTTGACTTGGAGGTGAACAACTTCTTCATGTCTCTTACCGGCGGTGCCAGAGCGGAATCCTTTGTTGCAGATTTTGCAATGGTACACAATTTGATCTTTATGTGCAAAGAATAATATAAATAAATAAATAATAAATATATATATACTTTTATATATTTCATCATTTAACTTATACACACCTGTGTGCATGAGTGCGTGACCTTTGAGAGCGTGAAGACTCTTAAAACCCTTTCCACACAGTTCACAGATGAAGGGGCGAACCTCGTCGTGGATCTTGACGTGAAGTTTGTAACGGTTCATCGTGGCAGATCGGTGGGGACAGTGAGGGCATTGGAAGTGGGTCTCGGGGTCTTGGTGGAGTAGGCGGTGACATTTCAGGGTCTGCTCACTTTTGAAGGCCTTTCCACAGACGTCGCATTTCGGTTTCTCCACATCTGGGTGCTCTTGCTGCACGTGCTTTTTTAGAGACACAAAGTTGGTACACACTTTGGGACAAAAGGCGCAACAGAAAGGATTGGGGCCTTGGTGGGAGGAATCGTAGTGCGTCTGCAGTTCCTCTTCATTTACGTACCCTTTGCTGCAAAACTTACAGAAGTGTTGGAAACGATCCTTTTCCTCAGTATGCGCCATCAGCATGTGATCCCGAACTGATCTCTTCCATTTGTACTTTTTAGGACATAAAAGACACGAGTAAGGTTTCGCAATTCCTGAAACAAACCATAGAAATTAGAATTGTAATTATTCTAGGTTTCTCGTATTCTTAAATTATTCATCAAGCATGTGTAAGAATCCCATCGTAGATGGGATAATAAATATTAGGAGCAGCAGCAAAAAAGCTACAATATTAATCTAACTGTATTTTCGAAAGTAAATACAATTAGGTGTGACAATAGTTCAGAGAATAGGAAACCTTTGTGGAAGTGAAGGACGTGAGATTCCATTTCTGTTTTTGATCTAAACTTTTTTTCGCAACTTTCAATTTCACAGCGTATTGTGTCTTTGGTTTTAGAATAGTATTCTTTTCTGCTCCCCGGGTTGTACTTCTTCTTTTTTCTTCCATTCAATTTTGGTTTCTTTTTGGCACTCGCTGGACGCTTTGAGCCCTCCTCTTCTTCATCGTCCTCTTCAAAGTATTTTCTTTTCCCCCTTCCTAGAATATCCCATTGCCTGAATTATCTCCACTCTCTCCAGAACAATAAATAATAAGTAAAATAATTCTCACGTAGTTTAGTATCGGATTTCTGAGAGTCCTCCTCCATGTCTGTGATGTCAGCCTCCAATTCATCTAATGATTCTTCGTAAATCTCTACTTTTATTGGTTCCATCTTCATAGTCAAACAGTCCATCGGTTCTACTTTTATCTTAATTTCTTCAGGGAACAGTTCATCGTTGTGGATGGGACCTTCTGGCATTGTTGCGAGTCCAGCAGCAACTAATGTTTACGAACAAAAATTCAGTTTTAATTTACATTAATCCGTTTCCTTTTTATGTAACATAAATACAACTACTATTAAAACTATCAATTCTTTCACTAGGATATGTACATTATTAGCAAATGCCAAATGCAACCTTTGTAAAAGATTTGGACAGCGTCATCGTAAGAAAATTCCCACTGGAGATTGTCCTTCAGCAGTACAGTCTCAATCATATCGTCAACAACATTTTGGGGGGCTCTGCTATCCAAATTCATATGATTGACATGGAGTCGCTTTCTTATGATGGCACATAATTCCTTTAAATCCCGTTTCAAAGACTTTATGAATTTCCATAATAAATTGATATCTCTTGTTGTTTTCCTGCAAGATAGGCAAAAATCAGCTGATTGGAAATACTGGACAAACTTATCGTTACTAAATAATACATCGCAAAGACTTTTTGCGCAATCTTTCTTCCATAGAGAATAAATTAATTTATCACGTTCATTTTCGTCCCTCGTCACTATTCCTTGACGACCACAAATTATACACTTTTCTGTCTTTTCCATTCTTACTCAAAACTATCTAGAAGTACTGTAGATTTCCTTACCGCCAAAAGATTCTGCTCCACTTTCCTATATAGAATGAGAAGTTACCCAACAGCACAAATCCAATACACCGACAGCAATCAAAAGTGCAATCTTTTCTGCAATCAAAGAGTATGCTATAGCTAGCCATGTAGCACTATTGTCATCTTCATCACTATTAAACTACAAAATTTAGACACTATCATCTTTTTCACTGTTCATTATTATAAGTACGTAAGCCAGTATACATACATTGCGAAATCACATTATTACTAAGTGTCCCAGTTGAAAGTATTGTCACGCCATAAGGCCCATAATATACATTATATGAAAATGCTGACAATTTTTTACAGCCAATGTATTAGGAAAATTTCCCTGACCTTCGAATACATATAAGTGTCCGAAGTAATTTGTCGATCAATCCTCTTCCCAGCTTGTCTTACATAAATACACCTACTAACTAAACTCCATTAACAATCTAATAAGGCTATATAATATTGCCTACGGAGTACTAACCTTTTTATTTGATTGAAGCACAATTCCTCCCAGCTTCGAGTTAATGCAATTGCATCAAATTGATTTTTATAAGTACAATTTAATTCACATCTGCTGCTTTTGTGTTCAACATCATTGTTTGCAAATTGCAATAATACCAGTCAACCAGTAGCTTATTTTAATAGTGATTTTCTTACGGATATGGTAATATGCGAATAGTTTAGTTATTATTAACGTGTAGAAATCGGGGCCCCTTTGCCTTGTACAAATCAAACTTTATTCAAGACTGAAATAAATATTAGCAACAGCTTTATAAAGTAATACAATTGATTCATACCTTTCAAAATTTACAGATAATTTTGAACTTGTTTGGTATTTTAATATATTTATGGTTTTTTTTCACTGAAAAACCATCTATTCTAGTCAAAAATGACAAGCAAATTATGTTTCACCATATTTTGTGCAGCGTGTGTACTTTTTACAAATGCTGATAGAAGCTTGAGTGAACTATCTGGCGAACAATTGGGAAGGGAAGAATATTATACTGATGATATCATCAGGTTTTGTAGTAAAACTGAAAAAGGAAAAATATCCGAAGATAAGGTCAACGTAACAAATGATGCGTCCTTATACAATTATGGCCTTTGCCTAAAAATCAATAATGAAACAGAAAAGTCTTTGCAAGTGTTTGAAAATATTTTGGTTAGGACAAACAACACTGGCCTTTGCAGTAACTTCCCTGAAAGCGAGAAATACGGATTCATTTCGGAAGATGAAAAACTAAAGAGAGCAATGATTGTTGGTCAAATTGTATTGCTGTACTACAAATCCAATTTATTATCTAAAATTGAAGTTCTACTGAATCAAGAAGGAAAATTGTGTATCGTACCCAACACCCGAGAATCTCAAAAGGACTTTCTGGAAATCATATATTTGCTGTCTTCTAAAATTCCTAATTATGTTATTAATTGTCATCGGCAACATATTTATATGTATGGACGGAAGAATAGCCATGGAATTCCGATCACAAAAAATCAAATCAGCATTACTCACGTTTCATTATATTCAAATGTCCGGTTCCCTCAAGATTTGCATGAACTGAAAATATTTTTAGTGAGATTTGTAGACGACAATGGAATAACTCTTCAGAATTTTAATATTGACAATTTACTGAATGCAAGTGTCCGGAAACTTAAATTAGTGTGTCCATATTACCGAAACGGAAGAACTGAAGTTTTCCCTGCCCAAACAGATTCAAGCATTTCATGGAAACAAATGTCGTCACTGGAGAATATAGTAATCTTTAATTGTCAAGTGAATATAAACAGGGATAAAATTTCTCCAAAGGAAATTAAGTTTGACAATGTACATTTTGAAACCAAAGTACCTAACTCTGAATTTTTCGTGAACGAATACATAGATTTGACAAGAATTGAAAAATTGTCACTGAAAACGGAAAATAACAATGACATAATATACTTAAATATGAATGACTCTGTAAAAATTGATACACTGAGTTTACAAGGACAACGGATTGTTGTTAAGGATTGGGAAAATGCACAGTGGAATATTCGATCATTGGAAATATCTGAAATCCCATTCTTAAGCATAAACCAACTTATTGTTGAGGATATCACCTTTTCAGAATCCAACGTCGATATTTCAGTTTTGCCCAGTATGATTCAAACTTTGTCAATAGAAGAAGATCCCTATTCTATCGACGAAAATTCTAAAACAACATGTACCAGTAACACTCATTATTTTCCTAATTTAAAATCTGTCAAATTAAACATGCTAAGCGAGTGTTTTTCCAAATCATCAAACTTTCCTCAGTTATCAAAGCTAATAATTGGTGACACATCATATGTACATCCGAATATTAATTTAAATTACATCCCAAACAGCGTTAAAATATTCCTTCTACAAACTATAATTTACAATGAAAAAATTTTGGATGTCATTGGAGATGGTACTAAAGAATTGGACCAACTGTCACTCTATACACTTTCTATCGACAATATTCTTCACGTACTCAAGAAATTTAAATTGCGCTATTTTAGTACAATTGTTAACGCTTACGATGACAATGTAATTCAAATAATAAAATACCCAATCGACGAAATTGTCATTTGTGGATTTGACTTGTCTGACGATGAATTTCAGAAGTCCATGCTCTTCAATTATGTAGATAAAAACGCAGAGTGTTATGTAATCAAAAACGAAATAGGAAAAAGTGTTAATCTCTATGATGATGTTCAATTACAATTAGTTGAACAAAAGTTACTAAAGGAATTTATTAATGCTGTTTCTTCTAATCATTAGCATTGAGATTTTGTTAAATAAGTATCGTTTCCGATTAAACTAAAAGTACTAAAATTACATTGTGGTCATTATATTTTAGTTTACTATTTGAATATTTGATTACTTTATTACCCATAATTCTATTAATTAGCAAAGTCTTTGAAAAAGTACAGAAACAACAGAATGCATTTCAAAACTGGATATTTATTTACATTATATTTGCATTTAATTGTGAGGAATTAACTGCTGTTGTTATATAACTTCCAGTTTTATTTCTAAAACTATAAATTTTCCAATTTGAACACTAAAACATTCACATGCAACATTAAACCCTTATAATATGATATTAATTATATCTACCTAGATGATTTCAATAAAAGGGATAAGTAAAATTTCAATTTAAAGTGAGGGCATATTTTACTTTGTATTCTTATTATCCTCAACATACGATAAGAGCTGATGTGTTGATATATTTATATTATCACATAATCAGTGAATGAAACAATTCAATTATAGCATTAAGGTTTGTAACCCAAGAATATCGATTCCCAATCTGTTAATGTTCGACTAAATAAAAATGTGATTTATAAAACTCAATTAATCGTAAAGTTATTGATAGTTGGAAATTGGAAAACCAATTCTTTTACACGACTGTACAAAGCGGAACAAAAATAGGGCTTGGAGGTGTTGCACTGGTCGCCTTGGATGCGTTCGCCACATACAACTCTCTGGCCCTTTCAGCTTCCGCTCTAATCCTTTCAATTTCTTGCTCTTTCTCTTTAATCTTGGCGTTCATTTCCTCCTGCTTAGCAGATTGAGCTTTCACCAATTCCGCCAAGTCTCCCGCTTTCTTACTTCCATTCTTGATTTCTGTCAACATATCTTGGAGCTGTTAATCATGATGTGCTTCCTTTTGCCTCATCTGTTCTTTAGCGAAGTTAATTTCTTCAGTGATTTTTTGATTTTTCTCTTCCATGTCTTTACGAATGCGCTCTCCTTTCAAATTGGCGTGATTTGTAGATTTAAAAGTCTGAAATAGCCTGTCAGCTTCTACTCCAAATTCCTCTTCGAATTTAGCGTCATATTCCTTGTCTCCCAATCTTCTTCTACTTTCATAAATTGTTTTCGAATCCTTGCAAAACTCCTCGGATGTTTTTGTTAATTGGTCCTCAGGAACCCCATCTGGAGAATTTTGGAGATATTTCTGCATCTCACTGGAGTAAAAAGTTATTGCCATGTGTTTAGCCATAATATATTGGGCGTCAGCTGCAGAATGGTAAATGCTTTTAATTTCCGGCAAATCCTTTCCATCAAATAGCTGCGCCCACCCACTAACGTATTTTATCATGTCGCTTCCAGTCACTTCCACTCCTCCGATTTTCTTGATCATCATCTTCTGAGACAACAGAAGATTCACGAAATTCGCGAGATGTTCAGCAAATTCCTCATCCATGTTTTCCACTTGGTCCCTTTGTTTCAGTCCTTTATCTGGTTCTGGCATCAGGTAAACCCCGATATCTTGGAAACTGCTGGTCACACTATCATGAGTGAATCGCACTTCTACCTGCTGGGTCGGTTTAGAATCCACCTTATCTTTTTTATAGTTCCTTTTATAGTTTTTATAGTTCCTATAGGAACAGTCTGATTGTCGTAGAAACCGTATTTGTAATCTTGAATGAATTGGAAATCTCGAATGAGAAATATTAGTTTCTGGAAGGCTTCCCCATTTTCGCTATTTTCGTCTTTTGGAATTGTCATCGTTGCGTAGCTGGAGAAAAATTGTAAGAATTGTAGCATCGCCTCGTCAATATCTCGCATAATGTTGTAAATCAGAACAGACGAGAGCAGAGTAGAAATGGCAAACACGATCGCATTTTGCTGCAATGTGGTGTCGTCGTCGAAAGAGCCCTGAGTGTCCATTAGAATCAGAGCCACTTTTCGGTCACTCTGTTCAATCCAAAAGGGATCTGACCAAACATCGATTCCCACGGTATTCCGTTCTGCCCCTCCTGGAAGTCATACCCAAAATTTTAAAACGTTTTAATTTTTAGCAACGTTTCGTCATTATCTTTAAGATTTTCTACAGATGAATACATGCATTTATAAGCTCTACAAAAAATCCAAATTCCACTATATAGTGCCGAAGATACTTTATTACGCCTAGTTTTGCGATAGTTTATTATGCAGCGGAGCGCAAAAACATTAAATTTCCCTTTTTTCAATTTGGCTCGAATTCTGAGAATTGAGAACCAAATATTTGTACCGAAAGCCTAAGCTAAAGTATAATCGCTAAGCATCTACCAAAGGGAAGAATATTCACTACGATCCTACCTTTATAAAGGGTTACAGAGGAAGCTATCTTGTAGCGGAGCTGCATTATGGGAGGGGGATGAGAAGGGGAAGGAGAGAGAACAGTCATACTGGAATACCTTTTTTGTAGTGCATTACTGTATTCCAGTAACACTTTTGCGTCCAGTCCCAAATATAAAGCCTGCAGTTCCATGAATTGCATGGCTTAATGTTTGAGACAAGCCAAGCGATTACATCTTTATCAAAACTGCAAAAAGGAAGTGTCCGCCGATGATTAACCGATGATCAACTGATCATCAACATGATTGATAACTATCTCCGCTACATAGTTACACCACCTTGCCCACGATTTATTTATATTTTAGTTATGTATTTACCTCTCCATTTAAAAGACTTCTCATTGATTGCAGTCTTCAGCCAAGAATTATCTGAGTGACATTCGGGATGTCTTAGGTATCGTATGCACTGACTAAGCATAAAACTCTTTCCAGTACGCTTAGGTCCATTGATGGAATACACAGCAAAAGGAGAATCTCCCACTTTTTTCAAAATTTCTTTTAACGCAGGAACATCAATGGACACTTTTTCTTCCGTCATGTTTAGAATGGTCACAGGTCTTCCTTCAGTAGTTTTGCTCATTTTCTGGAAGATAAAATAAGGATATTAAAAATTGAACTTTAAAAAGTTAGCTATATAATACTCTGCACTATATTTACATGAAATAATAATCTCTGCACTATATTTATATGAAATAGTAGTCTCTGCACTATATTTACATGAAATAGTAGTCTCTTTATGAAATACTGGGTGGTTTTTTTCGAGGCGACGATTTGCATCTTCATATTAACTAGTCTTTTTTACCCGTTCTACGAACGGGGGAATAACCCACATTAGCAATCAGAAAATGCAGGAACAATATTTACAATTATCAAAATTGGCTAGGAGAAAACTTAAGACATAAAAGACAACCCTATTTTGGTAAAAGTTTAGGGGATATTAGGGGATAATTAGCGATCAGAGAAGGTTAATTGTAAGAATCCCACCCATGGTCACCTATAATATCCTTTCTCATTTCTTGTTCCTCCAACAAATCTTTAATCCGATACCATTTTTCTTTTCTCCGAAAGAAAAGTCTTCAATGCCCACCCATCTCACATTTTACAATCCTTAGTGCCAACTCGCTTTCTGTTTTCCTGCAGCATTGAAAACTCGCTTATCCCACAATATAATTCTTGATTTCATAAGCCATTTCTTGTTTACAGAATGTTTTACCTCCTGTTTACTCCACATCACCATTCATAATTTCCTAGAACTTTTTAACTTACAAATCTTTATCTTAAAAATCAGTAATTTTCGGCAACTTTCTAATACCAGAATTTTTAGTGCTTACCCTTCATAGATCGGCTACTATCTGTGCTTTAATGAAGAGATATCTAAAAAATTGGCCAATCCTGTTAAGTATAAATGGCTTTAATTCGTTCAAACTGAACCAAAAGTACCTAACTATATGTTTAATAGTAGAAAATATAATGATGCATTGACTTTAAATTTGGGAATTTTATGAAGACCCATCGCACTTTCTGTCGTTTTCCCAACACCACCATCCTGCGTCCCCACCCACATCTCATTTCACAGCGCGTTTCTCTCAATCACTCACCGTAAAGCGAAGGGCGCCCACCCTGCACCCTTAGTAATACCCTGAACCGAATCTTCAGTGCCCATACTTCTTAGGCATTAGCTACAGCCCAGTGCTACTCCTCAGTGTCCACCGATTTGCCTAATTTTCAATGCCTAAATCAGCGTAATTCTCCACAGATAGACTATTTTAAACTGCTCAATTTCCCAGCATGACAAAATTTTAAATTCTCAATATACAGAATTCTGTTCTCAATGTTTACGTTTTACCAAGAAGTCTGAATTTTAATTTTACTAAGGAGAGGAGAAATACCACGTTTTGCATTAAAAGAGAGATTAAATCTATTGGGACGTTTTGGAAAAATCGTTTTGAGACTTTGAGACGCTGATGAAGAAAGATCGCCCCGTATGCGTATCCCTGACTACGTCTACTTAACCATGGCTTACCCCCAATAGAGTTCTGTTTACGTCCCAATAGAATTCATCAAAATTATGCCACTCCTCCTCTCCTTAGTAAAATAAAAATCAAATCTCCATTAGAAAGATCCATACAGGTTTCTTGCATTTTACCAATTGTGCTTTAATATATAGATTTCATGAATGAGTTAGTGAAATGAAAATGTGTAACCATGGGACTCGTGGGAGCTACGTGTGATTGTAAATTTGGGAATTGATTGGGAAGAAAGGGACACATTCATTCTGTAGTAATACTATTGTAATGGACATGTGTAACCATGAGAGCGACATATTATCACTCGGTTGATTTTCTCTCTGCTGTTATTTCGCAAATCGAAAAATCAATAAATGATGTCATTTTAGGTCAACCTAGCCAATCATATCAAGAATAAAAGCTGAAACTGTAAAATAAGTATATGATGTTCCAAATGTTCTCCACTTTGAATGACACATTTTTGATACATAAAACTAAACAACATTTGGAACACTTATATTAAGGTACAAATCGTCACCTCGAAAAAAATCACGCTGTAGTAATCTCTGCACTAGTTTTATATATCTGTCCGATATATTTGTATTTCTATATTTTAGTGATTAGGAGACACAAGGATGTGATGAAATAACTTACAATATATGGCGAAATACAATGAAATGTGAGATTATAAACACTTTTCAGTTGTTTAGCAAGAAAATAAAAACTATTAATTTTATTTCGCCGAATTATCGTCAAAAATGGGGGGAGTGAAGATCAATACAACAGAGAGAATTCTAGCCAAATCAAAATGGTTCCTTCTCCATCAAAACCTCAAGTCGTTCTTTTCGTCCATGCCGAACTCTGCTCCCTTCCATCGCCGTTGTAGGCGAGTTTCTCTGACCTCTGCCTACTCCAGCAATGCATTCACTTTTTCTATACTCATTTCCACTTTTTGTGGACCTTTTTAGGTAGTGGACTTGTTGTAGGTATTGCTTAAGGCATTCTCTATTAATACATACCGTTTTTGTTTTATCACATTTTGTAAATCAACACACAATATACAAACACAATATAGGGAAAAACAGCTATATCTATAGAAGTGCTGGAATTAATTGTTGTGTTTAGTTGATCGAATGCAGATTAAGACTGGACAACTCAGCCAAACTAAATATCTGTCCTGTCTCAAAGTCCTATTTCAATATCTGTACCAAAGCCCAAAATGTTATTTAAGACCGATGTTTGATTTATAGACACATTTGTTAATGGAAATAATTTATTATTCTGCATAATATGTATACTTTTGTTTTTATCTCCGTCGTCTAAAAGTATAATGCAGTAGAATTATTTAATCTGTAATTTGAGTACGATAATTTAAATAAAATAGATAATACAATACATCCACTTTGTAAGGATACTATGAATATTTTTTCACGTTCAGCATCGCTTGGGTAATAATCCTTATTCGTAATGTCAACCATTTTTTTCATACGTTTGGTTGACGCAGGAAAGTCTATATCAAAGGCAGCTGAATGAGGTAGAAAAATTTGGTTGACGCTACATAAGCATACGTGTGGTTGGCGGTAAGCGAAATGTTGGCTGTCTTCATTTGCGCGTTTGGATGACTTAGCCGACTGCTGCCGACTTCAATACCAATGGTTGCTATTACGAATAAGGATTATTGAAAGGCAGATATTACAACAGAAAAATTGTTGTCACTACCCATACATTCGTATCTATATTTGTATTTATTGATAGTTTCTTAGTGACGATGCTTATAATATGCATACCAAGTTACAAGTTTCAGAGAAGGCGATGACTTTAGGTGCATAGTCACATTGCATTTTATCCGATTCATCACAATAAGTTACTTTTAGGAATAATGTGATGACTCACTTAGAAATATTGTCGGGATGAATGAATATATTAGTAGCGTAATGAATGAATACGCTGTGCTCTCTAAAACGTTGGAGTGTTAATATTGGTTATATTATATTTCATTCTTGCTGTCTGTTTGGTTTCTTTTGCTTGTGCTATGAAAACAGTAGATTTTTTCACTGCTACGCCAAATCAATTATTTCTATTTTTGTAATATGTCATGGCTTATTTGTTGAGAGCAATATATATTTTTCAATGCTGCGCGAAGGCAATTTCTGATTACTTAATAAAATATTTTAAGTTTGCTTGTGTACGCCAAAGTTTTGGAACGCTTTGACCAATTGGATTTTCGATTTATTTGAAAATGCGCGATTCTAGTACTTACTATAATAAATGAATAGTAAAGACAGTTTTTCTCTGCTTCCGTTTTATATTGAATAGGAGGGTCAACTGGGGTTTTGGATAGAAAAATATATTACACTGCTTCCAGAAAAACGTCACTTAAAAACTGTAACTTTGTGAAGTAGAGAAATGATACTTAAGGGCATATATTTTGTGAAGCAATGCAATGATATACGTCAAACCGCTCTGCTGTAATTCCCAAACTTGTTCTCCTAGCTGCTAGCTGAAAATGTACACTCTGGAGAGTTAATGCAACGGTTCGCTGTTGGTTTTTTGTACTTACGCGTTGTTGAAGTTGACACTTTAATTTTCAATATCATTTACGAACATTATGTAAGTGTTATTTCTCTTAGCACTGAAATTATGCATTTCTGTGGCATGTGAGTATTCATGGTCATAGCTTCAATTGAAGATCAGCTTGCAGACATCGTCGCAGATATCTATAAAACGTTTGCCAACAATTTCTAATTTACTACTGGGGAGTTTGAAATTTTAGTTTTAGTTCTTTTTTATTCCGGGTTAGAAAAATGTATAGATAAAACCACATTCGTATTGCCTATTTAATAATGTTCTGTATAAAGCAAACTGACATCCTTGTATTTTCAATGATAGAAGGTAGGCTAACAACCTCGTTTTAGGTTAAACGTTACATCTTTCAAGGAAAACCCCTCATCATCACATCAATGATATTGAGATCACGAATGCAAATACCCATGGGTTTAACTAAAGATGCTCAAGCAATGGGGTTTAGAATTTTCAGCATTCAATTTCTAGGGTTATGAAAAACTGTAATTTGGAGTTTCACTGTTCCGTTTCGTCTATAGCTTTGTCAAAATTGGGTCGGGTATTGTTCAAAAGCCCAGAAACTCAATTAACCCAAAATCCTAGTCGGCAATGCTGATTGAAATTAAAATTGAGATTGAACTGGATATAAATAATGTTGCAAAAATAATGTGGTAGTTGTAATTCTTTATTCGATTTACTTTATGTAAACTTTTTGTATAATTCAATTAAATAAATTAAAGACTACCTTAAAATCTTTTCGCCAAATGAGAAATCTAGTCCCAACTTTAAATTTTACACAATTTTAGCAAAAATATCTATTTCTTCCTGTTTGTTTTGAAAAACATTGATATAAAAGCTTTTTAAGCGCTGTCCAGAAGAATTTTTGATTTGTATTTATGGCCTTTGAGCTGTGAAGTAGTTTATTGTTACCAATGCGAAATTACCAAAGGTGTGCAATTATATATATTTATTTAGGAAGATAATGTTGGTTGGGTTCATGGTTGACATAAGAAGACATGGTTGTCTTCTTATGAACAACTTCCATTATTTTATGGACCAGCGTTCATTTAATTCGTCTAAGTAGGTAAAATATATGTTAAGCCTATTACCATTCTGCACAGATTCATTTATTATGAGCACATATTAAATGAACAATCTTTAAAGAAAGATAAATAAATACTCTGTGTATGAAGTACGAACCAAATAAATAAATGATTATGCATAACCATGATTTTGCATGTCCTTAGCCAAAATACATTAATCATTTCTCTTATTTCTGTTTTACCACTCAGTAGAAACGCTTTAAATAACTACTGTCAATCAAAACAGAATTGAGTAAGTACGTGGAAAACATTGCAGACGCAGATGTCTATGTACTTCATATTCCGGTTGGTGTTTGATCCAAATAAATTTCCGTATATATAGCTAAACGAACAGGTGTACATTAAAAGCAAAGTTATATTTAAAATATCACAATTACGAACTTGTGCCAATAGCTTCTGTGCTTATTCTACTTCATATACACATTACATAGTTACTACTTGCCCATTTTACTTTTGAAATGACTCTGAGATTTTTCTTGTTGATCGCTTTGGTAATTAAACATTGATTTTTATACTATTATATAAGCATACAATTACATTACTTATGTTGAAAAATTTAGACATATTATGTATTTATATACTTTGATTTAAAAAAACTTATAGTTAATTAAATATTTCATTAGTTTGGAAGTGTAGCTCTAGCTGGAAGAATAAAACGCGATGGAAATACTGTGACGGAAGGTAATTTGGCTGGTGGCGAACCAGTTACAGGAAAACCAGCCGAGGAACCAGCAAATCAACCGTCAAGTGCACGACCTGCTTCTGAAGATAGTGGTAGTAGTGAGTCTGATGAGAGCGAAAGCAGCGATGAGAGTGACAATGAGAGCAGTGACGAAAGCGACAGCGACAGCAGTGATGAGTCTGATGATGAAAGTGACAGTGACAGCAGTAGTGATGAAAACGATTTAAGACATACTCATGTTGATCCCACAATCCGATTTGATACCTCGGAATACAGTGGTAAGCCTACTACTTTTAGTATTTCCAGATAAATAAATATGAGTATTTAATGTAAAAGTGCTAATAATTACATTTATTCTGGACAATTTTATATTTGAAACAATAAAGTATAGGAGTTCAAAAAATTATTTTGTAATAGTATCTATATAAAACTAAGCAATTTTGTGATAATAAGAATATATTTGCATGCATTAATAAATACCCTTTTGAGGGCAATGCTCAACTTTTCAATTAGGTTGCAAACTTTTGTAAGGGTTGTATCATTGTGTTTCTGGCTTTATTAAAACAAAAAATTAAATGTATTGTATTTTCGGATCATTGCAGACAGTTACGAGTATGATTACAAGCATTAACTACATCGGTACTTAAAGATGGAGATGGAAGGATTGAAAACGTAATTTATTCTTGTTTCTGGACTCAGTTGAAACACCGTTGTTGATTAATTTATTATACTGTATAAGAAATATTTATTCTGTTATATTTAATGGAAAACAACATTTTGTGTAAATGTATTCCAAGGTAATAAAGTGTATAACTATAACCTCGGGGAAGGTCAGCAAACGTAATATTATTGAAAATGAACAAGATCAGGTGCAAATTCTATTACTGTTGTAACTGTTGGTACTTAGAACATACTAGACGCAGTGGAGGTCAAACCCGGATCATGCCAATTTTCCCAATATGAAGGTATGCTGATAGTCTGGTTCCCTTATCTGAGTTTACATAAATATATGCCATCATCATAATGTGGCTTGGTTCCAAAATGCCAGTCTAATTAATTAACGAACAGTATGGTCGTATTATCAGTTAGACAATTAATTTTGTGGAAGTGTAGTTATTTGTTTCGATTAAACTGTACTTAAAGCCTCGCTTGTCTGGTTGTTCATGTACAAATACATCCTACGACCTACGATTGTAAGCAATTGTCAGTAATGGATTACTCACTGTAATGTCCATATGGCCCAGCAATCAATTTAATAGAATACAATAATGACGATAGGCGATACTTTTAACTCTGTATTAAGGTGGGGCGCAGCATAAAGAAATACGTGATTTCCCAATCAATTTCAATTTTATACAAGTGTCTTACTTCCATATCAGTATTACAAGAATGTGGTTCTCTCCACAGTGACGCTGTCACAAAGAAAAATAGTGAGGTGTCCATTGAGTTCCCAGATGTCATGACTATCATTTCTTAATTATAGAACCAAAAGAATTACATGTAAATTGTATTATAAACTTAAAAACTTACACTCCTAAGTCACTAAAATTATCATAATTCAATTGCAATCAATACATGCGTACATATATTGACTTAGTATAACAAATTCTTGAGGCTTAAATTATTTTAGATTGTCATAGACGCAGATCTTATTTCTATTACTCCGCAACATTTATTTTACTTTCTCCAAAACACCTTCTAATTTAATCACATTTATTTCTCAATTTCGGGGTAATCTACCCATTCCCATATGAAAAGACAATATTTTTAACTGAAAATGAAAACTGAATTTAGAATTTATTTTGACCTCCAGTTGACTTTACATTAGGTGTCCAATTTGGAAACTCCACTAGATCAAAGATTTTTCCAGCAATTGCAAGTAAATCTAGACTTATGGGTATGCACGTTGTAGATTGTGTATCTAGAAAGGCAATGGGACCCTATTTTTATAAAACTTTTATTCCAATTTTGTTCACAAGTGTAACTGTTTCGTTTCAACTGTTCAACTGTTTTTGACAAAATCAAAGGGATCTCAAAAATGACCGCACAGACTAAATTCCTCATTTCACATGATACAGAATATATACAGAATTACAGAAGAGGGGGGTTTTCGTTTTCGGCGAACTTTTTTTACTTCCGACGCAATAATTTTTTTATTTGGGAAAATGAAATAACTAAAAGTTTGTTTTGCAATACTTCAAAATTTTACCATTTTGACTTCGAAATTGTAGAAAAACAGTGCAAGCTGTCCTCCTGGATGTTCAGTCTGCTGCTACATCAATACTCATAAGTCAGATGGACATCAAATTACTTGAGGAATCGTTGATCCAGTGGAATGGACAAACACATGCATTTCTTCATTCTGTAGCCTCACCTTAATACACCAAATAGAAACGTAATATATTGTTATTTTGTTATCCTTCTAGAATCACGAACCAATTCCCAAAGGTTTTGTATTTATTTTATGGCAAATAACATTTAATTAGCAAATAGACAAAACTAAAAGCGACTATATTATGGACTTACTTCACACATAATCAACTTTAAGTGATGATCAACTAAAATTAGTTAGCTTAACTGTAAAATGCTGTATTACTATTTATGATGTTGTTTTCAAGGAGTTAAGGAGGGGTAGAGACTTTTAAAATCCCTGATTGGGGGAGAATGGCTAAACGTAGAGTTTTAGGGTAGACATTTTTGAAATCGCCGCATATTTTTCTAGCGGCTATGAGGGCTTGATTTTCAAAAATGTTTTTTAAGGGGGAAATATTTGGGGTTCTTTGGAGTGGGGGAAATACATTGACAACGTGCATTTCTATTTTTCTTACATAGTTGCCAACTGAAATTCAAAAAAGCGGCCTCATAACCGCTGCTAAATTCTTTTCTCTTTTTTGTGATATTTTTTTGAAACGTGTACGTCATTTCAAAATCCCGAAATCATATCTTTCCGAAAACGTCGGCAGATTTCATGTGAAGGAGATTGTCATAGAGTAAAATATATGGCAATGTGATAAAACCTTCAACGGAGTAAATAATTACAGAATCGAGTGGAGTTTTCCATAGAAGATAATACTCTATGGTTGAGGGAAGCGCGTGCAGGGGTGAGTCTCAAATGGGAAAACAGAGACTAACTGCATTGTAGAAATCCTTTGGCGCTGATTCCACTAACTTCTAAAATACACCATTTCCCCCTTGCACTGACATCATCAAAATTGAAGTCTCTACCACTCCTTAAAAGAAGTAATGAAATTGGATGTTACATGAGGCTTTGGGAATAGTAATATGTAGGAAGGACATGATTGTACTAAAATCATGTACTATTGCGTGTCGTAAACGTTATTCTACAAACTGAACATTAGAATTTTGTATGGTGGCGTTTCTGGATACGTGCTTGTTCGTTACATTAGCTTTATCAAAGTGTTTTTCGAAACTCCTAAAGTAATTACTTCATAAGGAACGTTTGAGAAATTTCTTAAGTGCTTCAACACTATTCAGAGTATTAGACATGCAATCTTATATAACTAACAAGTATTAAAGAATTTGTTTGTGAAGAATAAAATTAATAGCATTTTATTAAGAACAGACATTTCAAAAACTAACTTGGAAGTGGTACATTGCATTCTCTAATAATTTAGTTGCGCAAAAATGAAAATTTCTGAAAAGTCGATCTTGTTTAGCACAGTACTTGTGCAAGTAGTCGTTTTATTAGTAAATATAAACAGGTGTCTCTCTCAGTCCGTTCTTGATTTTCAATCCTTTTGGCTAAATAATTGCACATTGCATTTTATCCTTACAGAAAACGATTATTTTAGCAGCGGAAAATTTGAGCGGGAAATTTCTTCAGTTGATTTGCCGTATGCAATAACTCAAACTAAAAGCTTGGCACAAATAGAAGAATCAAATATTAAAGATATGTTTGAACGTGCTGATAAATTATTAAAGAATCCGTATTATGTGCTTGATATGGTAAACGATCGCTATAAGAAAGAGAGAAATGAAGTGGAACGAGCCTTGGCTTCTACTTTTGAAAAACGAAACAGTGGAAAAATCATAAAAATGAATTGCTTACATAATATAGCTTTACTGTCAAGTAATTACGGCGCAAAAGAATATCGATTATTATTCTTAGCAGCTAGAGCATTAGCATTAACCTTTACTCGAACGGGAGGAATTGTTTTATACAATGGAAAATACACTATGAACCATTTCATTACAAATTGGAATTCAATGCCAACCAACACTCAACATATAATTAAACGTTTTGAATACGAATTAGAAAACTCAATTCCGTTGTTCGTATATTTCATGAACTCGACTGCAAACGAGCCAATAAATATACTGTGCAGCAGTTGCATTAAACGAGGGTATTCTTTTCATGATATTATTCCTGTTCCCGATCCTAAAAAGTACAGTAACAAAAAAGATTATGCAAAGGATTTTATCTCTTCATTGTCGACAATGCGATCCAACGGAGGGCCTGCTTTTCACTTAAAAGTTCGTGCAAAATTCTGGAAAAGACGAATTTGTGGAAGAGTGTCTCGATTTGACCATATTACGTTTGTTAAAAATCAGAACTGGGAAATTTCAGATATTGCAGGACTCTTTCTCCTCAGGAGTTTTCGAAACATGTCGTTTGGAAAATGTGGTGTCTCTAAAAATCTGTTTCATGTAGGGGAAAACAATTTAGAAATGGATATTAGCCTAGCTTTTCGAAGTAAAAGTCTGAATTTTATTTTGAGCAAACAAGAAAAATTCAATTTTGTGAGCTGTCACTCAACACAGTCGCAGTTCAATTACATGGTGTACTTAATTCCCTTTGACAAGGAGACTTGGCTACTTTGTTTGGCAGTGATAATTATTGAAATATTATTCATATGTATATTAACAACAGGAGGACAAGGAGTTAATGCTGCATTAATTATTCTAGCTAATTTTGTTGAAATAAGCGTGTCTCTCAGAAAAGCAGTTCGAGAAGTTCGTTTCTATGTCACGATTGGTCCATTAATTCTAATGGCTATTGTCTTAACAAATTGTTACAAAGGAATCGTTATTACAAGTCTTACTGCTCCATTGCCTTACAAAAGACTTCACACTTTTCAAGATTTAATCGATCATAAAATTCAGTTGTATGGCACACTTAGTCTATACCAAAAATACTTTCCTAAATTTCTTCAGTTTTTAAATAGCAATAGTACACTACCAAGTTTCCCAAATACTAGCGATGATATTAGAGTCGCAAAAATGGTCTTACACATTTTACAAAACCCACCGGAAAGGCAAGGCAAAGTTCTTTCAAAAATACAAGAAGCTCATTTATACGAGCAGTGGAAAACTCTTAAAAAGGAAAGGCAATTTGCAAGACTCTTCTTTAAGTTTCCCTTAGAAACCAGTTTTTTTATAACAAAAAATCAAACATTTTGGCAATCTTTAACTGCACTGCACACATTTCCTCATAACTATCCCTCAATATCCCTTCAACAGGCTATATCTCAATGTCAAGGAACCGCTTACATTTTCAATCAAAATCTAGATGCCGAATTTTATCAAAAGTCAGCTTGGAATTTTAATAGAACATTATACCCTGACAAGGAACTTTATATTGGAGACTCGCAATATAACTTATTTTTGCAACAATTTATCTTCTATGTCCAATCCAGCCTCCTTTCATTTATTGAACATCATTTCCACGACAAGCTCAACATATTTGTACACAGTGGAATTCATTCTCAATGGGTGGATAATAACAAAAACTATTTTCAGGGCAAGAAAATTGAAATTTGTAGAAATTGCAAAGGTCAACAATCGAAAGGACCAAAAACACTGAAGCTAAATTCTAATATCTCTTCCATATTCATTATATCAGGGGTATTTCTGGCTTTAACATTTTTAGCATTCATTGTCGAAATTCGAAAAAGAATTAAGTACTGCTTGAGAAAGTATAGTCGCATAATGTTTCTCTTTGTTTTACGTCATTTACACTACCTGTGCAGACGTATGCAAATCTGCAGACGAAACCGTAAACGACAAAGAAATCCTTGAAAATAGCGCAGACTTTCAACGTGGATTACGAGTAGGAGTTTGACGATAAGCAGCTTAGATATTTCCATTTTGCGGTTCGGTGGAATGGAGGTCGGACCAAACTGTTTTAATATTGTCAAGACCTGTGTCAAACTTTCTGCCCATTTGTAGTTTATAATTTATAATAGGCCACTAACGATAACTGACAAGAGAAGTCTAGCGCAACCATACAACCAGAACTCATTTTTCCTGTTGTAAGTCTAGAAAATTATAGCTTTCTTTTCACACTAACTACTGATTAAAGTCTTTAATTACATTTTGGGTATATAAAAGTATTCCGTTGAATCCCAAAATATTTGCAAACACTTAAGTACAAGGAATCGTAGCATTTAATTGTTTTGCCAATCAATAAATATTTTCTTAAATATTAGTCTTAAATAAATATAAATCTTTTCTAGGTACCTGAAAACTGCTGAAAGATGAAAATCAAAATACAATCAAGTTTAATTTTCATTAGTACCTGTATGTTTGCTTTGATATTGGCCGCGATTCCAACCTTGAGACTCAATCCATCTGGATCCAGAGAAAGAGAAGACATTTCCGATGCCCGACTTTTGGTGTTCAAGGAAGTATTGAATAATCTTATCGTTGAGAATATGGATATTGTAATCAAATACAGCATATTTAACGTGGGAGCAACTTCAGCAAATAAAGTTCTACTAAAAGATTCTACTATTGACTCCGATTTTACAGTTGTCGGAGGGCAGACAAAAGTCAATTTCATCAGAATTCCACCTCGGGTCAATGTAACACACACCTTAGTTATACGTCCTCTTAAATCTGGTTACTACAATTTTACATCTGCTCAAATTTCTTATACTTCTGGCGAGAATTCCAAAGAGGTGATTCGGGGGTGGTCCTCAGAACCTGGAGAAATATACATCACTCCTTTTAAAGAATTCGACAAAAAATTCTCTCCTCATTATCTTGATTGGCCTACCTTTGCCATTATGTCGGCGTTTCCCCTTGCTATTCCATTTTTGCTATGGTACTCTAGCAAGGCTAAATACGAAGCTATAGTGTTGCCGAAAAAGGCAAAATATAATTAAGCACTCCATATATCCTGTGTGTTTCAAGTAAGTTGTGTTGATTTAATTCGATTTCCCATTTCATGTTTATGTTTATTTTATTACTCTTGAAATTATAAATCACCAGTTATATTATAGAAGGGATAATAAATAAACTGTTATTAAATTGAGGTAATTGCTAATCGATTTGCTTTTAATTTTCTATAACATAGCGATCTTACTAATGTATTTATGGTAATGCCGTCCGTCAACCTAACTTTTCGTTAATGATTCTAATATGCCTTATTTTTGGTAAAGTCGTTACAGTGGATACATTTTTATGGGAACTGCAATACAATAAAATTAATTAATACATTTATGTGCAAATATATAATACAGTTTAATATTTATTGTGTTTTGTGTTTATACAATTTACATTTGTCTTTTAATACTATTCAACTTAGTTAATATTGAATGAATCTTTGAACATTTCCCAATAATCATTACACTTAAAAGTCACTACCAATAAAATCATTACTATTATTCGTATACGAAGGCATTTTGTAAAATAAAAAACATGAAGAAATCCTAATATAATAGTACACGTATTTTGTATTTTTGAATTACAGTTTTTTGGAACTTTATAATTGAAGTTGACGGTAGTTTTCTAATCCTCGTTGAATGTCTTCATGAATGATAGTAATCTATAAAAGGTTAAAATAGTATTATAGTTTGCATAAAGCATTAACTATCAATCAAATGTTCTTAATGAAAAGGGAACATTCATAGAAATAAGCTACTGCGCAATGAATTTTTACAATGTCTACGGTTATGTAGCAGCAGCTTTACTTTGATACCCCATATATAAAACTACATCGTGGACTATCGCAATATTAAATAATATGCTGTTAATAATTCTAACAATTAATTATTTCAATAGCTGGAGTTGGTAAAACTAAATATTTACGCTATTGAAGTAATAATGCTTACCTGAGTGGTTGCCGAATTTGGGATATACTGAACGTATTCCTCTAGGTTAGAAGCTGATCTTATTCTTCCTTCATTTGAAACAGTAAAGGGACGTCTATCAAAAGGATAACCCATTGGTTTTGCGTCAGGGTAGCTTTCCCCTTGAATTCCACAATGGACATGTGATGGAGTGCACTGAGGAATTTCCATATTCTGTGTCTGAACAATTCTGTCAAATATCACGTCCTTTTTCCCGTCGGTGACCATTACAAATAAATCGAACATCATTCCCGCATTGGTTCCTTTAGGAAGTAAAAGATGATGAGGGTATCCACAATCACAATCCGATCTTCCCCTAATCCCTGAAGTAATTTCTCTCCTTAATTCTTCTATAGACTGTGGCCAAGGTGCTGTCACCGTTGAATCAATGGATCGTCTTGATACTGAATTATTTCCTGGCCTTACTAATTAGGGAAAATACAATATTACGTGAATGCACCCGCATTAATTGCAATAAATTGATAGGAAGCATTTAGTCCTGAAAAATGGGCGAAACCTTTCAAAGTACTTACAGTTTGTTGTAAAAGTATCCAAGACAAAGAACAGTCTTCTCTGTTCTTCCAAAGTATAAGTTTCTCCATTGAGCTTAAACCGTGGTGCCATGAAAATCCTAATAACAGCTAATGCCTCGTTTCTAACTTGACTTTCCTAATAATAAAATTTTAGTTTTCTTTTGCAGAAACAGAAATTTAATGTGTACCTTAAGAAATTCAATGTTTAAAGTATGATCGTCTTACAATATTAATTTCGTATTGAAATTCTTCATGGTCCAGATGTTTGGAACAAACATTAACATTTACTCTTCGGCTGTCGTTCGCACTGTTAAAATCAAGGCCACCTTCCAAATTATACCGTCTGGAATTCCAAAAAGTCCTCACTACGTTTGCACTGTTCTCCGTGTTATCAGAAAAGACCGATACACCTCGTACAACAACACCATTCATAACCAAAGGATGTTCTCCCTAGGAATAAAAACTATTTTTTTAAAAATAATATAATTCTAAATTTAGCTCATTTCATTAACAAATTGCATCCACAAAGATATATTTGTACAAACTTACATCTCTTAGTCGGTAAGGTTTTAAATACAGGTTTTTGTACGCCAAAAAGAGATTATCAACAAATGTGTGCCATCTGTAGAAAATTGGATCCCGCATTGCTGTAGCTACGTCACCCATAACGCCAAGATTGTTCTGCGAAATAAAATAAAGACGCATGAATCTAAAATCAATAAGAACGTTCAGTTCATTTATTACTTACCGGTTCAGGTCTCCCATCTGTGTTAGCAAGCACCCAGTGACCAGCATTATGGTAGCCATCCGTTCCATAAAAGGTAGGATTTATAGTATGATTGGACGCTTCAGATAATTCACCAAGTAAATTAATTCTGTCTAACTTGTGAATAGGGAGAGGAGCTCCTCTCATCTAAAATGTTAGTAAAATATAAATAAGTTTTTATTATAGGTAATTTTTTCCGAAATTGCAACACAATGTATACAATAACTCAATTATTGCATTTAGATTCCGTAAATATAAGGGAAACTTAACAATGAGACATTATTTTCGACACCCCTAATTTAAAATACTCAATTTTACCCCAAAAATTGCGTTTTTCAGAAATAGAACTTTTCCCCCAATTTCTTCATTACTACCCTAATTATTAAGTATTTTACCCTTTACTATAAATTAGTTTGGGAAACAAAAATTTAACTGAAGTAATATTAATAAATCAAAAAACCATAAAATTTCAAAGATGAAGTTGACAATATACTTGCATATATAAGATTTAGATACATATAATGCCTTTGAGACCTTTAGGCCAACAAAAATTCATAGGACACTTTAAAAACCTGATTAAATGTTCATAAAAGTAGACATATTTGACCTTTTTGGTTTTTTAGACTTGTTAATATTACTTCACTTTTGTTATTCAATGCTGATTTATAGTTAAGGGTAAAATACATAATAATTGGGGTACTAATGAAGAAATTGGGGGAAAAGTTTTATTTCTGACTAGCACTATTTTTGGGGTAAAATTGAGTATTTTAGGGGAGTCGATAATTACAGTCCATAAACAATCTCCATTTACATCTAAAATAGTTCCAGCCTTTAAGGATTTCAACAGACGATTTTTGTTCCGCACCAAATTGGCAAGTGCTCCATAAATGGCTTCGCTAAGGGTGGCCTAAATATGTTTAGTAAAAAATATAATAAATATAGTTACACAATAATTGCATAACATAAGAATATTATATTTTATAAAAAGTTATTACTTCTAGGTTTAGTGCAGGAACACGTGGAGCCCACACTCTGGTGGAAATTCCGTCAGCCAAATGAGGAACATAGCCTTCGTCAATGACAGTGTCCAACTTCATGTCCAATTCTTTTTGAGGTTCCAAATTATTAGAAAGCCTTTCAGCAGTATACCTTTACATCAGATTCAAAATTAGTTTATCTTTTATGCTCTTACTAAATTTAAAGTATAGTACTCTGATACCTTGCTATCAGTTCATGATGAAAAAAGTAGAAAAATTCTCCTCTGCGTTCAATTGCATTTGTGGAATTTAAAGGATAGAGCAAATGCCAAATCCAATGGTGAGCATTCATTTGTACATCCTCTCGAAAATACCAAAGAGTATTTTCTATGCCATTATCTCTCCCAAATCTTTCATCAAGAAGCAAGCATTCCTAAAGCACAATTGGTACATTATTAATTACCTTTCTAGTAACGAGGAAGAACTAAATAAAAATATACCCCAATTTAAAGTAAATCCTTATTGCCAAATTGCCTAACACTGATCATCATTACCTGAGCGCTTTGGGACTTTTTTTGAATAATTCTGTCAGGAAAGAAATTTGTAGGAAACAATTCAATCGGGCTAGGTCTTCTCATTGACATTGTGTCGGGCATGAGTCTCAATTGAGCTTGTAGTAAAGATGTATACCAGACTTTAGGATGAACTTCCGGTCTCGTTTTAAAAAATCCGGCGATATTAGCAAATCCCGTCATATTCTGTCGGTCTAGATTAAAATATTGTTATTGTTGAATCATACGTTCGGTTCTAATTACACAAATGTGTGTCAAATGTCAATTAGTTTCGTTGTTCCCAAATCAGGAAATATTAATTAAATAAATAAGTAAAAATACATATAATAGCTTTTAATTATTTTTGGAATGAGATCATTTGTTTATGCATGACTCGAAATTACAGTTTATGCATTTGCTTTTCATTAAAAGTATTTCTGAAAGCATAAGCGTAAAATAGCTTTAAAAGTAAAATCAAGTTGATTCACTACTGCTGCTATTGCAGCATGCAATAACTTGTATCGTAACTATTGTCGAATGGCTAATTTAAAGTAATCACTGTCTGTTATGAAAATTTTAGCATTATTATTTACACAGCCAAAAATTAAGGTTGAAAACTTAAATACAATGTGTAGAAGAGCCAAGCCATGACGAATATCATTAGTATAATTAACTGCAAGATGCAACATGTTTTTTCTACGTCTGTTGAAGGTATATGGTAGTCCCTGGCAATGACGAATATAATTATACATTCTTCTGCGTGTTGTACATTGTATTTTCATTACCTCATGCACCAAATGGTATAGAATACCTTATAAAAGTAGAATACCTGATCTAACGTCTATGCACCGCATGACGAATGTGAATCTATAATTTGGGTCAAGGCTGCTAAGAATGACGTATAGAAATCTCATGCTTCATACATTATTCAAATTCAGTAGGTAAATGAATCATGTCTGTATAATAAAAGAAATGGAATACTTACCGTTATATTGCGAATTTAATGTTGATACTGCAGATTTATGCGAAGGGTTATAGCTGGCAAAGAAAGTTCCTCTGGGACACAATCGAGTTAGTGCACTTAAGGGCTGACTGAATTCCTGAAGAGATACAGCGCTGGATGCAGGAACACCGTTTTCATTTTGAGGAGACGTTTCGTACGGATTTGACAGAAATAAATTGAAATATGACAGCTCCAGATTTTGTAACTGAGAATTCGAATTGCCGTTAGGATTTTCGATATTGTTGCAATTTACATTGTTACTACCAGAACAATTCAAAGGTTGTCCAAACACTCCGACTATTCCGGCAGAAATAAAGGTAGAAGTTAAGAAAATCTGAAAAACTTCCATTTTAGAACGCTTTCATGCCGCAATAAGCTAAGTCGGAAAGCTAAATTGCGAATGAACATTGTAACTCAAAAGATATGAACGATAAAAGTAGCCAACTAAAATAATGAGTAAAGATGATTTGGCTGTCTAAACAGACTTTCGTACAACTCTTCGTGAAATTTTTCGCTGAAACATTTATATTGAATGGAAAAGACTTCTCTTATATACCTAAGAGCAAGTATTTCCATTGTAGAACAGTAGAACATTTATTTATCTGATGCTAAAAGCTTTGATCATTAAGATTAAATGGGCAATTGCTAAAATGAATATACCAGCAAATGAAGGAATTCTTGTTGCAAGCATGTAACATAATGGTATCATCTTATTTTTCATTGTGGTATTTTCATTTCATGACTTTTCAATGAAAACTAGTTCTAAGCATCTTTAAGGAATGTACATAGCAATTGCTGAGGTTATGCAACCTGTTTCCTCTCTCCTTTACTATTGTTGAATCATCTTCGCCTACCTCTTTTGTGTAAAAATTTACATATTATTAACACTCTTCACTTAATAGAAGACTGCATACATACTTCATTATTCCTTCACAACTTTACTACTAACTTAATAGATTTGTACTATATGTACTGTCAATGAATAAATTATTCTGTAGTAGGGTATGTGTGGTGTACGGATATTTCCATTTTACTATCCCAATTTCCCAATAATATTAGCGATCAGTAAACGGTACTTAGCCTTAGATCTCATTAATTAGCATTTCACTACACAATACGGATTAAAACCAAAGCTAAGTGATTTATTTTAAATTTTCAACTCTACATATGATGTTGAGTCAATGCTTCTTTACGAAATTCATAATAAATTTTTGCCATCATCGTATAATACCAAAATGGGACAATTTGTGGAATAGAGAGAGATTGCCAAACTTAAAAAGCCCAAACTAATCATTGAATGAGAATAGAGAATCCCTTCTTTCTGGGTTTTCCCAATTATGAAGTAAATCTTGTACAAATACCACTCGAACATTGTTAAGAACACGAACATGAAAAGATGATTTGTTTCTAGTTCAAGAAGACTTAATTGATGTCATGTAAATCTTAACTCAAAAATGCTTGCATATACATAAAATTGATCAAGGTTAGTCATATTTATGTTCCAACGGTGGATGATTAATGCTCTTTTATTTTACAGAAGTGATGTCCCGTGCCCAAAATGGAAATAACATATACCGTAAATTCGAATTAATTTCATAATCTGGCATAATTGCAAACTTTGAACAATTAATTAAACTTTTGGTCTAAAATCTATGCATTGAATAATAAATCCACAATCCGAAATAATTCCACACTCATGTTTACTTAAAACGTATGTAAACATGGTTAGTAAGCCAACTTTCTAATTACACTAATAATGAACAAATTCCTTAGGATAACAAAGTTGGGTTAAATAGGACGTTCGATGTAATGCCGGTCACAGAATGGCACAAGCATTTATTTGCATTTTTACTGCATTCTTGAAAATCACTAATAACTTCTGGAACTAATAACACTGAAAAGTGCCCATCTGCTCTCAGTGGCTGTCTAATTACATCTACGATTTCACATGTAAGTGGGCAATTACTTTTAAAATTGGAATATTTTATGTAATTTGCCTATCCTTACTTCCTAATTTAGATTATATTATAGTTATTCAAAATATGTTTATTGAAGATTTAAAGAATGTTTTTCGTAAACCTTTTTTGTTTTATTTTCGATTATTCGGACAACTGAAAAAAGCATTTTCAATTTCTTATTTAGGTAAGACCGATGACTATTCCGCTGCACATGCAATGGAGATAAATATTATTTTTCCATTTACATTGAGTGCAAGAAATGCATTCATGCCAGAAGATATTCCTACATGAGTCATTATCCGTCTCTGACATGTAATGTGTGCTGACTGCGATCGGATGAAAATACAATGGGACAATGCACATAAAGTCATCACCTTCTCTAAAACTTGTAACTGGGTATTTTTAACTCTACATAAGCATCTATTAAGAAACTTTCAATTGAAGAACTGCCCGTATCACAAGAAATCTATACATTCGTTCATATCGTGTTTAAGTGAGTGTACTGAGAACATTTTCTGCTGACAATTACCCAAAACGTGAAAAAATATTCCGAATATCCTCACAAAGTGGATGTACTGTATTATCAACTTCATTTAGGTAAATTACTTTCAAAAATTAATTATTTTAAATTATTTATTCATATTACAGATTGCAAACAAGACAATAAATTCCCATACTTGTATGTATATAGCTATTTATTCCCTATATAACTCTTGTTTCTTGATTTACAAAATGTGATAAAACAAAAACGGTATTAATAGAGAATGCCTTAAGCAATACTTGCAACAAGTCCACTACCTAAAATAAGTCCACGAAGTGGAAATGAGTACACAAAAAGTGAATGCATTGCTGGAGTAGGCAGAGGTAAGAGAAACTCACCTACAACGGCGAAGGAAGGGAGCAGAGATCGGCATGGACGAAAAGAACGACTTGAGGTTTTGATATAGAAGGAACCATTTTGATTTGGCTAGAATTCTTTCTGTTGTATTGACCTTCCCTCTCTTTAGACCATAATTTGGCCAAATAAAATTAAGTTTTTATTTTCTTGGCAAACAACTGAAAAAAGTTTATAATACCACATTTGATTATATTTTGTCATATATTGTAAGTTATTTCACTGTAAGTTATTAGTACTTGTGTCTCCTAGTCACTAAAATATAGAAATACAAATATATCGGACAGATATAAAAAAAGTGCAGAGATTACTATTTCGTATAAATATAGTGCAGAAATTACCATTTCATATAAATATAGTGCAGAGATTATTATTTCGTATAAATACAGTATAGCTAACTTTCTTACATTAAATCTTGAAGTATTGATTTAGCATCTTTATCTTATTCTCCAGAAAATGAGCACTACTGAAGGGAGACCTGTTTCAATTCTGAAAATCACGGAAGAAAAATTATCAATTGATGTTCCTGCTTTGAAAGAAGTTTTGGAAAAAGTGGGAGATTCTCCTATTGTTTTGTATTCTATCAATGGACCTAAACGTACTGGAAAGAGTTTTATGCTTAGTCAGTGCATACAATACCTAAGACACCCGAATGTCATTCAGATAATTCTTGGCTGAAGACTGCAATAAATGAGAAGTCTTTTGAATGGAGAGGTAAATACATAAATAAAGCATAACATAAATAAAGTACAGCAACACTAGGCATAATAAAGTTTCGTCGGCACTATTAGCAGCCGACATTGAGCGTTTTTGTAAATACTTATTGCTATGAGCTTATAAACACATGTATTCATTTGTTTTGTTAGAGAATCTGAAATATAGAAACGAAATAGTTAAAATTAAAACCTTTAATATTTTTGGATGTGACTTTCAGGAGGGGCAGACCGGAATACCGTGGGAATCGATGTTTGGTCAGATCCATTTTGGATTGAACAGGGTGACCGAAAAGTAGCTCTGATCCTAATGGACACTCAAGGCTCTTTCGACGACGACACCACGTTGGAACAAAGTTCTATTGTGTTTGCCATTTCTACTCTGCTGTCGTCTGTTCTGATTTACAACATCATGTGAGATATTGACGAGGCGATGCTGCAGTTCTTACACTATTTCTCCAACTATGCAACGATGACAATTCCAAAAGACCAGAAAAGCCTAAGTGGTTCCTGAAACTGATATTTCTCATCCGGGACTTCCAATTCATTCAAGACTACAAATATGGTTACTACGACAATCAGACTGTTCCTGCAGGTCAACAGAAGAATTATAAAAAAGATAAAGTGGATTCCAATCCGAGCCAGCAAATCGAAGAGCGATTCACTCATGATAGTGTTACCAGCAGTTTCCAAGATATCGGGGTTTACCTAATGCCAGAGCCAGATAAAGGACTGAAACAAAGGGACCAAGTGGAGAACATGGATGAGGAATTTGCTGAACATCTCGTGAATTTCTTGAATCTTTTGTTGTCTCAAACGATGATGATCAAGAAAATCGGAGGAGTGGAAGTGACTGGAAATGACATGATAAAATATGTTAGTGGATGGGCGCAGCTATTTGATGGAAAGGGTTTGCCGGAAATTAAAAGCATTTACCATTCTGCAGCTGAAGCCCAATACATTATGGCTAAAGACATGGCATTAACTCATTACTCCAATGAGATGCAGAAATATCTCCAAAATTCTCCAGATGGGGTTCCTGAGGACCAATTAACGAATATATCAGAGGAGTTTTGCTTGGAGTCGAAAACAATTTATGAAAGTAGAAGAAGTTTGGGAGACAAGGAATATGACGCTAAATTCGAAGAGGAATTTGCAGCAGAAACTGACAGGCTATTTCAGACTTTTAAATCTACAAATCACGCCAATTTGAAAGGAGATCGCATTCGTAAAGAAATGGAAGAGGAAATTCGAAATATGGCAAACCAATTTAATCAAGTTAACGAACAGATGTGTCTTATGGAATTACGTTATGAGCAGCAGCACCACCATATGATGAGAGAGATCCAACATGGAAATGAGAGAGCGAGAGACTTGGAGGAAATGGTGAAAGCGCAATGTGCTCGGGTAGAGGATGTGTACAGAGCAAGAGCAGGAAATTGAAAGGATTAGACGGCAGTGCTGAAAGTGCCAGAGATTGGTTTAATACTACACCGACGATCTTTGAAAAACTTAGGGATGATAAATATTATTGTTCCGACTTTCTGAAATCATGTAGGTAAATAATTAACATCATATTTATAAAGGCTTTTATGTGAGTAGTGTTCAAGTGGGAGAATTTTCTGATAGAATACCAAATGCCGTTAGCGTAATGTTCATGAATCATGAACAGATGAAATGCCAATAAACGAAGATGACTATATCACCCTTTACTAGAGTAGTAAGGTCCCCTACAGATGTAAAGGGGACCTAGAGTTTATCGCCATTTATAGTTAAGATGTCTAGTACGCAATATGCAACTTTTATAATATATTATATTAGTGTCTCGAAAATTAAGAATCGATGTTGCTGGTTAAATAAATATAAATGGAGGTTCGAAGTCAATGCGTGGAAGTTGGGTTTTACAGTTTTTATAGAATTTTTATTCAGTAAATAGTTACACTGAGTGAATTACAGTTGTAAATTTTTGTCAACAAAATGTCAATCAGAAAAATATCTATGCAGTTTATAAAGTTAGAAAGTTTACGCCTACCTAAATGTTTTCATTAAAGTTATCTACAAAGACTCTAAAAATTGGACTAGGATAAGATGAAGCATTATTATTTCCTTAAACATATATACGACATATAACACGACCTGCAAAGTATATGAATTATTCACGTCAATGGCTAGAAAATACACGTTGCTGGAAAATGTAGAAACGCAAGCTTCATTGTTATTCCTATTTTCTCAACTCTTCCTTAAGGAGGTGTGATCGGTTTTAAAATCCCTGATTGGGGGAGAATGGCTAAACGGAGAGTTTTGGGGTAGACATTTTTGAAATCGCCGCATATTTTTCTAGTGGCTATGAGGGCTTGATTATCGGAAATGTTTTTTAATGGGGAAATATTTGAGGTTCTTTGGAGTGGGGGAAATACATTGAAAACGTGCATTTCTATTTTTCTTACATAGTTGCAAACTGAAATTCAAAAAAAGCGACCTCATAACCGCTGCTAAATTTTTTTATCTTTTTTTTGATATTCTTTTGAAACGTTACTTCAAAATCCCAAAATCATATCTTTCCGAAAACGTCGGCAAATTTCATGTGAAGGAGCTTGTCATAGAGTAAAATATATGGCAATGTGATAAAACCTTCAACGGAGTAAATAAGTACAGAATCGAGTGGAGTTTTACATAGAAGATAATACTCTATGGTTGAGGGAAGAGCGTGCAGGGGTGAGTCTCAAATGGGAAAACAGAGACAAACTGAATTGCAGAGATCCTTGTAGGGCGACTCCACTCACTTTTAAAGTACACCATTTCCCCCTTGCACTGACATCATCAAAATTGAACCCACCACCCTACCTTAAATACAAAAATTGAAACGGATTATCATAAACTGTGTATTTAAAAACATTGATCACTACTATATATATTTAGCAAAGAACAAAATTATTAAGTAGCGGAAGCTACTTTATAAGAATGCCCTGAACAATCTGTCCGTCTGTCCGTCTGTTGGCTCTGTAACTCATGAACGGTGTAATATAATTCGCTAAAACTTTTTGTGTATGTTCTTGGAGTCCCGAGGAAGGTCCCCTGCGAAAATAGGTGTGATCGAACAGCGACATCAACTAAAAAAATTGAATAATATAGAGCCTAGAGTTCCATGTATTACTAAAAGTGGTGTGTATGCAGGAAGCTACTTTATAGTAACGCCCTGGAAAATCTGTCTGTCTGTCTGTCTGTCCATGTATTACTAAAAGTGTTGTGTAAGCATGAAGCTACTTTATAGTAATGCCCTGGGCAATCTGTCTGTCTCTCTGTCTGTCAGTATAGTCGTCCGTCTGCCCGTCTGTTGGCTCTATACCTTATGAACGGTTTAATATAATTTGCTAAAACTTATTATGAGTGATACTTTGGTGGATTTAATACTACCACTGTGAAATATGAGAGTTAATTCTGTGTCGCTTCCGCTACTTCATTATGTGCATTGGTTGCAATGGTTTATTATTTCCTTCAATAGTGCTTAAAGTTTTTCTATTTCTAATCTAAATTTCAAGCAACAGACACACTCTTCACTTCTCTGGCTGGGTGTAAGCACTAAACACACACTGTTGAGTACGATTACATTTATTATATTACCACATTACAATAATTGCAAACTTCGAAATCACAAAGCAGTTTATCATCAGTAAATGCAATTACAATTGTTTCGCATCCTTGTAGACTGATAAGAATTCAACGGCTTGCCTAGGTGTCAAGGTGTAACATCTTATGCAAAATACTTGTGGAACTAGAAAGATGGTATGATTATTGTTACAAAACAACGGTTTTGACTATATTCCTGAAAGTATGACTAGGTAATAGCATAGTTAATCAAAATATGTGTATTGAATATTTAAAGAATGTTTTTCGTAAACCTTTTGTTTTCTTTTCGATTATTCTGTAAATCTGAAAGGCCTTTTCAAAATTTCCTATTTATAATTTACGTGAGAGTGTGAGACCGATTCGCCAGGTGACCATTTTGCTGCACATACAATGGAAATAAACATTGTTTTTGCATTTGCATTATTGGGTGCAAATGTGCAAGATATGAATATATGCATTCATTCCAGAAGATATTTTTAAGAGAGTCATTAAACGTCTCCCACAAGTAACTTGTGCTGACTGCGATCGGATAAAAATACAATGGGACTTATGGGACTATGCACCATGAGTCATCGCCTTCTCTGAAACTTGTAATTGGGTTTTTTTAACTCTGCATAAGTATCGTCGCATCACTAAGAAATTTCCATTTGGAGAACTGCCCGTACTGACAGAAATCCAGACATTCGTCCATATAGTATTTTTGTGCGACTGACTGGTGACAACATTTTGGACACGTGGAAAACCATTCAGAGTATCCTCACAAAGGGTATGTGTATGTATTACCTTAAAAATTAATTATTTTAAGTTATCCATTCAAATTACACAGTAAATTTTATTGTTCTAGTGCATTGTAGTTTTTGACGAAAGAAATATAAAACCAATGGAAAGCAATTATATATGAATAATAAACTATTTTTATTTCCATTAGCAAAAGTGTCTATAAACCAAAACCATACATTGCGCATTGGTCTTAAATACTTTTTCGAGCTTTGGTATAGTAAATATTGAAATAGGACTTTGAGACCAGACAGATTTTTAGTTTGGTTAAGTTATCCAGTCTCAAACTGCATTCGATCCACTAAACACAACAATAAATTCCACCAGCACTTCTATGGATTTATATTTATAGATATTTTTCCCTAACTTTTGTGTGTTGATTTACAAAATGTGAGAAAACAAAAACGGTATTAATAGAAAATGCCTTAAGCAATACTGCGATAAATAAGTCCACTACCTTCAAAAGCCTATGGAAAGGAACATAGTTCGGCATAGACGAAGAGAACGACTTGAGGTTTTGATGGAGAAGGAACCATTTTGATTTGGCTAGAATTCTTTCTGTTGTATTGACCTTCCCTCCCTTTGGACGATAATTCGGTGAAATGAAATTTATAGTTTCCATTTTCTTGCTAAACAACTGAAAAGTGATAATCAGTATTAATACCTTTTCGTGCTTTGGTACAAACTTTGTACCAAAGCACTACAAAGTAATAAATATTGAAGTAGAAGTAGGTCTTGGAGACCAGAGAGATTTTAGTTGTGGCTCAGTTGAGTTGTGTCAAACAAAACTGCTTACAGTCTCAATCTGCTGTGATGCTGATCCACCATAACAACAATAAATTCCTGCGCTATACCTAGGTATATGTAGATATTATAGGTATTTTTATTTTATTTTTATAACTCTTGTTTGTTGAGTTACAAATACAAAGTTCGAGAAAAGAAAAACTGTATTGCACAATTAACCTTTCTTTCATTAAATCTTAAAGTTCAATGCTTAACATATTTATTTAACATCTTTATTTTATCCTCTAGAAAATGAGCACAACTACTGAAGGAAGACCTGTGTCAATTCTAAAAATCACGCAAGGAAAGTTGACAATTGATGTTCCTTCTTTGAAAGAAATTTTTAAAAAAGTGGGAGATTCTCCTTTTGCTTTGTATTCTATCAATGGACCTAAGCGCACTGGAAAGAGTTTTATGCTTAGTCAGTGCATGCGATACCTAAGACATCTCGAATGTCACTCAGATAATTCTTGGCTGAAGACTGCAATCGAAGAGAAGTCTTTTGAATGGAGAGGTAAATACATAACTGAAACATAAATAAGCTAGGAAAATCTAGGTTCAATAAAGTATCGTCGGCATTATTAGCAGTGAACAAGGGCTTTTGGGTTTTAGAGAAAAAAACCCGACCCACATTTTTATCAAAAATCCATGGGTTTTGGGGTTTTTTGGGTTTTTGCTAGGCGGGAATGTAAAACACACCGTAATTTTCGTAACAAATGACAATTTATTCTGCAAAATATGAGCGTATTTGACAATAATGGCTAATAACTATCATTCTTCATCTTACTGTGACTTTGTGACCCAAAAAAGAATAATTATAAGGTCATATACTACACAGAATATTACATTGTTTGGTAGACCAAAAACCCATAAGCACAAAAATCCCAAAAGCCCACAAGAACCCATGGGATTTTGCATCCTTGGCGGTGGACATCGAGATTTTTTTGTATACTTAAATTATTGCTAAGAGCTTATAAACGCGTGTAACAATTTATTTTATTAGAAAATCTGAAATATAAAGACAAAATAGCTAAAATTAAAACCTTCAATATTTTTGGGTATGACTTTCAGGAGGGGCAGAACGGAAAACCATGGGAATCGATGTTTGGTCAGATCCATTTTGGATTGAACAGAGTGACCGAAAAGTGGCTCTGATTCTAATGGACACTCAAGGCTCTTTCGACGACGACACCTCGTTGCAACAAAATGCTATTGTGTTTGCCATTTCTACTCTGCTCTCGTCTGTTCTTATTTACAATATCATGCGAGATATTGACGAGGCGATGCTACAGTTCTTACAGTTTTTCTCCAACTATGCAACGATGACAATTCCGAAAGACGAGAAAGTGGACCAAAGAGCCAAAGCGAGCCAAAGTGGGGGAGCTTTCCTGAAACTGATATTTCTCATCCGGGACTTCCAATTCATCCAAGATTATAAATACGGTTTCTACGACAGTCAAATTGCTCCTGCAGGTCAACAGAAGAATTATAAAAAAGATAAGGTGGATTCTAAGCCCACTCAGCAGGTAGAAGTGCGATTCACTCATGATAGTGTGACCAGCAGTTTCCAAGATATCGGGGTTTACTTGATGCCAGAACCAGATAAAGGACTGAAACAAAGGGACCAAGTGGAAAACATGGATGAGGAATTTGCTGAACATCTTGTGAAGTTCATGAAGCTTCTGCTGTCTCAGAAGATAATGGTCAAGAAAATCGGAGGAGTGGAAGTGACTGGAAGTGACATAATAAAATACGTTAGCGGGTGGGCGCAGCTATTTGATGGAAAGGATTTGCCGGAAATTAAAAGCCTATACCATTCTGCAGCTGACGCCCAATATATTATGGCTAAGCACATGGCTTTAATGTATTACTCCAATGAGATGCAGAAATGCCTTCAAAATTCTCCAGACGGAGTTGCTGAGGACCAATTAACAAAAAAATCTGAGGAGTTTTGCAAGGATTCGAAAACAATTTATGAAAGCAAAATGAGATTGGGAGGCAAGGAATACGACGATAAATTTAAAGAGGAATTTGCAGCAGAAACTGACAGGCTATTTCAGACTTTTAAATCTACAAATCACGCCAATTTGATAGTAGAGCGCATTCGCAAAGAAATGGAAGAGAAAAATCGAATAATCACAGAAGAAATTAAGCTCGCTAAAGAACAGATGAGGCAAAAGGAAGCATATCATGAGCGACAGCTCCAAGATATGTTGACAGAAATCAAGAGTGGAAATGAGAAAGCGGAAGACTTGGAGGAAATGGTGAAAGCTCAATCTGCTAGGCAGGAGGAAATGTACGGCAAGATTAAAGAGAAGGAGCAAGAAATTGAAAGAGTTCGATGGGAAGCTGAAATTACCAGAGTGCGTAAAGAGGCAAGGACATTCAAGGGAACGCGGATCTGTGGATCACCACCACCCGAATATCAACCTTGTACCATCGTATAAAACCATATTGTCTTGCAAACTAGCATTAAAATAGCTATTAAATGAGTTTTATAAAACACATTTCTATTTAATCGAATATTAACAGATTTGGTATATTCTTGCACTAGAAACCTTAAGCTACAACTGGATTGTTTCATTCACTAATAGTATTATCGTCACATTAGTTCTTATCGTATGATTATTATGATAATTAGACTACAAAGTAATAGGTACCCATTTTAATTGGAATTTTACATATCCCTTCTATTGAAATCATGTAGGTAAATTAATATTATATTTATAAAGATTGTAATGTGATAATGTTTAAGTTGGAAATATTTTAGTTTTAGAAAACGAAATAGTCTTATTTTTCTGAGTCTTGGGCAGATGAATTGCCAGTAAAACGTAACAATGAGTGTTACTATTATAGTTAGAGTGGTATAGCTTATGCAGTACGTATAAAGTAATATCATCATTAGTGTGATCTGTTTTGCAAAGTCTCTATAACATATACATTTATTTCTTGTGCTGTATGATTATATGTAGTGACCTTGCAATAGGAAGGCTATACGAAGATGAGGAGCCTTTCTAGTTTCATCATTGCATGTCGGTGGATATTTACATTTTTTCTTGCTATACATCGTCATATTGTTATGAAATTTACTAGTACGCAATATGCAACCTTATCATGTTTATAATATATTATTTTAATGTCTGCAAGACTACGAATCGATGTTACTGGTTAAATAAATATATACAATGGAGGTTAGAAGTCAATGCGTGGAAGTGGTGTTAATATAGTTTTTATAATCAATTTTTATTCAGTAAATAGTTACAGAATGAATTTTGCAGTTGTAAATCTTTGTCAACAAAATGTCAATCATAAAAATACCTATACAGTTTGTTAGAAAGCTTAAGCGTAAACCTATATAATTTCACTAAGCTTAGGAAAAAAGAATCTAAACATTGGACTAGGATAGGGTGGAGCATAATTATTTTCCTTATTGGACATACACAAACAACACAACCTGTAAAATATATTAATTATTCCCTTAAATGACGAAAGGTATATATGTTACTGGAAAATGTAGAAACGCTAGCTACATTGTTATTCATAATATTGTCTCACCCTGTCAAATATTCAAAAGTAGTTTTTACTTAGATAAAAAATTGAAACGGGTTCCTGTGAACTGTGTATTTAAAAGTATTGATCACTACATGTCTAGCATAGCATAACTAATTTCCTTTTGTAGGGGTTGCAGTTTTGCTAAATTTCCAGTAACATACACTCTCCGCTGTAAACACTATAAACACACACTGATGAGTACAATTACACTTACCATATTACAATAACTGTAAACTTCGAAATCACAACTCAGTTAATTATAAGTAAATGCTACTACAATTGTTTTGCATCCTTGTAGATTGATAATGAAATTCAATGGTTTGGCTCAGTGTTAAGTTGTAACTTAATAAGAAAAATGCTTCTGGAACTAGAAAAGTCGTATAGTTATTGTTGCAAAACAACAACGGTTACCAATTACCATTTAGTTTAGTGGAATATCACGTTTGTAAGAAAGGTGACGCTGAAATTGGGAATCATTCAATAATATTAGAAGTTTCAAAAGGAGTGTATATAGTTTCAACTCTTTTTTGCATAAAACACAACAATTAATGCACCTAGATGTAATAATTTGGCTTTCAGGGAAATTTTCGATTTCTCGCTAAACTTTATAAGTCTTAATTGTTCGAAATTTCTGTTCTGCTATACTTGGCGATATGCTTCCAATCCTATTTGAATATCTTCATGTAGGATGGTAACCTTTACAAATATTTTTATATATTTAGAGTACACCTTGTTTTAAATGAAAAAAGGCCGTGATTTAATCCTTCCATGCAAATGAATGATATCCGCAGGAAAGAGAAAGTCTGCGGACTAATGAAAGTCGCAGGCGGCCAATATATATGCAAATGAAAGTCGCAGGCGGCTAATATATATGCAAATGAAAGTCGCAGGCGGCTAAAATATGTGCAAATGAAAGTCGCAGGCTGGCAATATTTGGGCAAATGAAAGTAGCAGGAAATTATTTAAATTAGCATGAAGTGCAACTGTAGACTGAAAACAATGTAGTTAGTTCCATTGTTTAGCAAGAAATATTTTTCTCCCACTCTCTCAACTGTCTTTATATTCCTTTTGTTATAACGGTTTCCTATACAATGCATATGTATAGAAAATGTTTAATGATAACAGTATAATACAGACATGTATGTCTAATGTCGGGTAATGTGGCAGTATATTGCACATAGTGAGCTCTTCAAAGGAGTGAAGGTGTGCAATTATTTGTCTCCTGATGTCATCGGAGTTGCGGCGATGAAAGGCGATTACAAGTTTCAACTTCGAGCAAAATACATTCCTGTTGGCCAGAAGAGAAAAAGGGGACGTCCTAAGCGCACACAAAAATGCCTTTCACACCAACTATAATGTCTCACAACTGTATTTCCTTATTTACCACATTGACTGACTAATTTTTGTTTTCGTATTCATATTTTAATTCAACTATTACCAGGCTTCTACAATTATTGCTGCTGCCGAAAATTCAACGACAATTTCTGATATGCACTGATATGCATTGCAAAATTCATGCTAATTTAAATCATTTCCTGCTACTTTCATTTGCACAAATATTGCCAGCCTGCGACTTTCATTTGCACATATTTTAGCCGCCTGCGACTTTCATTTGAATATATATTAGCCGCCTGCGACTTTCATTTGCATATATATTGGCTGCCTGCGACTTTCATTAGTCCGCAGACTTTCTCTTTCCTGCGGATATCATTCATTTGCATGGAAGGATTAAATTTTAGTCATGAAAAAATAGCAAACAAATATTTCAATAGTGGGAAAAATAAAATTAGAAAACTAGAATTACCTGAGTTGTTGCTGCATTAGGAATAATCCCTGCAAAGGCTTCTATATCTCTGACTGTCGATTCAGAATTCGGCCCGTAACTGGAAGAATCGTCTGGATTTGAGCTCAAAGACCGTCTATCAAAAGGATAACCCATTGGTTTTGCATCAGGGTAAGCAGCTCCCTGAATTCCGCAATGCACATGGGACGGAGTACACTGAGGCATTGGCATATCTTGAGTTTGAGTAACCCGATCGATTACTATATCCTTTTTCCCATTTGTGACCATTACAAAAAGATCGAATAGCATGCCTCTTTCATTCCCCTTGGGTAGTAATAGATGGTGGGGGAACCCACAGTCACAATCTGCTCTGCCTCTCCTCTTTGCTGCAATTTCTTTGCTTAATTCGTCAATTGACTGTGGCCATGGTGCACTCACAGTGGATTCATTGGAATTTCGTGATATTGTATTAATTCCTGGTCTTACTACAGTGTGGCACAAAATAAGACGTATTATTTAGGACAAAAGTTATGTTTTGTTAAGTAAACAACATTTGTTTCGATATTTTCTTTTGCGAAATAATATTCACGATATTAAATTATTTACAAAAAACGCTTACGCAATCTTGTAAAGGAGTCCATGGCGAAGAAAAGATTTCTTTGTTCATCGAAAGTATACCGGCCGCCTCCAGCCCTCCTCGATTTAAACCTTGGTGCCATGTAGATTCTAATTACACTCATTATTTCATTTCGACGTCGACTTTCCTAGAAAAAGTATGCAGTTTCTAAAATGAGTAACACAAAAGTATTTTCGGATAAATAAAATATCATTCTTACAATATTAATTTGATAATTAAATTCTTCATGGTCCAGATGTTTTGAGCAAATATTGACGTCCACTCTTCTAGTGTCATTCTGACTGTTAAAGTCAAGACCGCCTCGTAAGTTAAAACGTCTTGAGTTCCAAAATGTTCGTAGTAAGTTACTACTTTGGGCATTCTCTGCAACTACTGCAAAATCTCGAATTGTGATACCGTCAAAAACCAAAGGATGTTCTCCCTGAAAATACATACGTAAATATATTTGAGCAGATTTGAAGATTGGTACAACTTTAAATGTTACGCTCGTAACCAAATGTAATTTATACTCTGAAATGATGTAAAGGCTGAGGCCAATTCATCCTGAATAAATATCTATCTATCTATCTATCTACAACTTTAAATGTAAACTAAAAATGAATGGGTGAAATAATACTAATTCTTACTTCAGTTAGTTGATAAGGCTGCAAATATTCACTCTTGTAGTGCAAAAATATACTATCCACAAAAGTATGCCACCTGTAAAATATCGGATCTCTCATAGAAGTTGCCACGTCCCCCATAACTCCTTGATCCGCCTAACAAATTAGCGAAGAATTAAATGACCTTATATCAGATTATAAACTACTACTCCAATGTAAAGCGTTCCTTACTGGATTCGGTCTTCCGTCAATGTTAGCCAGCACCCAGTGACCTAAGTTGTGGTAACCGTCCATTCCGTACAATGAAGGATTAATAGTATAATTTGACGCCTCTACTAATTCGCCAAGTACGTTAATGCTGTCGAAATCATTAATGGACAATGGAGATCCTCTCGTCTAAAAGCAATTTATTATTGGACTTAGGAAGAATTTCAAAACATTCAATTCAAAAATATCACAGAATTAATGATTTCATTGCATCCCAAAAATAATGAGTTTTCCAATAATGAAAATTGACATTTCTACAGTATATAATCAAAGAATTATCATTTTGCCAAACAGAGTTTAAACGGAGTACGGCTGTTGTATGGAAAACTGATTATTTGCATGGAATGTATAGTTTAAGTATTGAAATTTTGCTTGGAATTTTTAAAATTTTAATTTCTCTTACGTCCAAAAGCGTTCCAGCTCTTAATGACTGCAGCAACCGATTTTTATTTCTCACCAAAGTAGCAAGTCCACCGTAAATTGTATCACTCAGGACTGTCTAAATTTATTTAAGGTTTAGCCATTATAGAAAACAAATTTCAATACTTTCATTGGTTTTCCTATGGCAGTTCATCCAAGACACCAAAATTACCCAATGTATAGAATTGTCTACAATATTTGTAAATATTTAATTGAGAAAAGTATTCCATTCGCTCATGGCTCCTTTAAAATTTTCTGCTGTAGTAACATTTTTATTTGCATGGCCCCTGATGATCGATTCCTAATATGGATGAGATGTGCTACTATAGATTTCTGTAAAATAGATCTTTAATAAACATTAAGGGAGTTACGGCTAAATGTTGGTTTGGAGAACGTGGAGCCCACATTCTGGTCGAAATTCCATCTGCCAAATGAGGGATGTAGCCTTCAGGGACGGTTGTGTCCAACTCTATATTTAATGGGGCTGGAGGTTCCAAATTATTTGATAATCTTTCAGCAGTGTACCTTTACATATAAATTCTTTTTAAATTTAAGTCTTCTGGCCATAAATTATATATATATAAATTCCCTTCGTCGAAATATTGGAGAATAAGCAGACTAAAGTGATACTCCTGGTTGGTTGGACTCAGATTCTCAACTGTATGAATTTTACTTTACTAATTGTTAGACTGTTGTGGTTCGATGAAATAATTAAGATATTATAAAAAAGATTTGATGATCATTCTTGTTTCATCTTTACATCATATCATTTCATATTATCTGTGTAATTGTAATTGACTCTTTTAAAGAAAACTGGTAATAAATACAGTTTCCAAAGGATTTCTTGAAGCGATATTTGATGTTCGGAGTAAAATTCTAGAAAATATAAGCCCAGGGGAACTGTACTAATTAAAAGCGGTTTTAGAACCAATAAAAGTTAAAACGCGTTCATTATCATTTTTAAATGAATGAAAGGCGTTTAGTTAACTACCAATAATAATTAATTAGTTGGATATTAATCGTTATGATGAAAATCACATTTTTCAAATCGATCTAATAAAAAATAAAACAATGCGTTTCATCAAAAACACATTTTACTATAAACTGTAAATACGGTAATAATGTGTGAATAAATATAATGTGGATGTACCTTTGAAGCAGATCATGATGAAAAAAGTAGAAAAACTCTCCTCTGCGGTCAATTGCACTAGTAGAATTTATAGGGTAAAGTAAATGCCAGATCCAATGATGAGCATTCAATTGTATATCTTCTCTAAAGTACCACAGAGTATTTTCAATACCATTATCCCTTCCAAATCTCTCATCCAGCAGCAAACATTCCTAGTATAATAACAGGTTTGGATTATCAGAAAAAATGAGTAGGTCAACAATTGTAATGTTGCAATAACGCATTTAAATTGTTCTAATATATACAGTTGACCTATATCACATCATAATTAAGATAAAACTGTTAACCTAGGTGAAAAAATTGTGCTTACATGCAGCATTAATTTATTTTGACAAATATAAAAGAATTTTATAATTACTAGCTTATAGGTAAGAATTATATTATTACGTGCTCAGAATGTTAAGAATTTAAGAGAGCTTACTTGTATATTTTGCGTCTTTTGTCGAATAAGTCTATCTGGGAAAAAACTTGTTGGAAACAATTCAATCGGGTTAGGTCTTCTCATTGCCATTGTATCAGGCATCCTTTGCAACTGAGCCTGTAATAATGCAGAGTACCAAACTTTTGGATGAACTTCTCCTCTCGTTATGAAATACCGGCCGATATTATTGAATCCGGACAAATTAGATTGACCTATGTAGAAAATAAATGTTTATATTATTAATTTGGTTAGCTAAATTAACTCTAGCAGCTAATTAACGATTTCTTATCCATGCACATAAATCAAATAAAGCTAATTTACTTAAAAAATAAATGTAACTTAAAATAATATTATAATATAGGTATGCATGACGAATAAAATGATTTTTAATTCTTACTGTTATATTGAGCAGTCAGCGTCAAAACAGCGGCTTTGTGTGTAGGATTATAACTAGCAAAAAATGCTCCTCTCGGGCACGATCGATTTACTTCCACTAAAGGTTCACTAAATATCTGGAAAGGATCAGTAGCACCAGCGCCAGCGGCACCACCACTTACAGGAACTATCCCACTTTGAGCAGGCGGTGCGTAAGGATTTGACAGAAATAAGTTAAAATATTCATCCTCCAAATCTTGCAAATTGTTGGTGTTGGTGTTGGGACTGGTGTTGGGATTGGTGTTGACGTTGGTGTTGGCATTGGTGTTGACGTTATTAGAATCTACTGAAATTGTGTCGTAATATGTAATAGGTATTTTTTGAATAGTTGGGAATCCATTATAATGTTGTTCTGATAATCCGGGTATTGTAGTAAAAACAAAAGTAACAAAAAGAAATTTGTAAAAAGTCTCCATTACGGAGTGTCTTGTGCAACGCTAAGTAGAAGACGGCTGAAAAGAGAGTGAGCGATATTATCACATCAAGAAATGAAGCCGTGTACAAACAAACAACAAACAAGCTTGCACGAATTACATAGAAACTGTATGTTATGATGAGATTACTATCTTAACAAGATTAGGAAGGTAAAATATTCCATTGAAATAACTGCAGTGAAAAAAGACAATCTACCGCATTTTGACTGCAAATCGATGCACAAATAAAATCTATAATTCAATTTAATTATGCATTAAATCTAAAACTTGATATTTTAAATTTCGTCCGTTCACTTAAATTGTGAAAATATTTTCAATTTTTACTATATACAGGTTACTGTTTGTTCTTCAACAGTTTTCAACGTTTCCCTTTGTGGGTTTCACTTTTCGAGTGGGTATAGGACAACATTTGTACCTTTCTGCAGATGAATGCATTGCATGCAGGCATCTAGCATCTCTAGCCTACCTAAACCAGTTTCCTCTCACTTTTACTATCATTATCATATTCTGTATCTTCTTTAGTTGTACTTTTTGTGTAAAAGCTACTTTTGCTGCATATTAAAGTATCATATTTATGTGACAATATCCTTTGGCTTTCAAAACACACAACTCTACAGTTATGAAACAGAAATTATTGTTTGCAAATTAATACTAAATGAAGCCTTGCAATGAATGTATGCAGTTAATGATGAGTGAATGTGTTAAATACTAGAAGTGCAAGAATGAGTGAATAACATTAAATTTCCAATGCCTTTCTGAGAAAAACTACTACAAACCTTTTTGTATATTTGCATTAGTAATGTTTAATCATCATATGGGTCAAGAATACACTGTGACGATTGTCTCACAAAAACTTTCCACAAAGATGTCTCATTTCATGGTTAAGTAAATGCAAAGATATTTAAAACGTTTTCATGCTAATCAAGATTCAGGTTCCTATTTTCTACAATATTTTCTAAATTAAGAACCTAATAATAAATTAACAATGTCAAAAAAGAGAAACATCTGCAGTTCGAAATGCAAAAGAAATCAGAAATTAAGGAATGCACTTCTGTCAGATATGGATTCAGCTGCCGCTAGTTGTTCATTCCACTTGTCTGTTCAAGTAATTGTTTTAATTAATGTTATTGTATACAAGATACAACTTTTGTTGTGATAATGCAAATTTGATGGAGCAAGTTTGTTATGACAATGTAGTTTGACAACTAAACGATTTATGTAATGAAATTTTCTAAATGATAAAAGATGTAATACTGCATTGCCGCTTAATGCACAAGATTCTCTTGATTTTTATCTTTATGCATTACAGATGAGATAATTTATCTTTTGCTTGATTTATTCAGCAGCGAAAGCTACTGTATGTATTCATGTTGCCTGTCTGTATGTGTTAGTTTGTGTTTGTGGCTTTTCGAAATAAATCAAGAAACTAAATCTTTTTATACAATCTACAGAGGGTCTTCTATGGATTAAATGTAGCATCCTTTTAAAAATGGGCCACTTCTATCATAATTATTAACCTTACTGGTGTTAAGATCCTTTAGTGATTTTTCTGTCTCTACTTTCGCTACTGAGTTGTATTCGTTTTGCAATCGTTTCTAGCCTTTTCTAGCACACAAATTCTTTAAGGAAGCTCAAGTCATGTTATACACATAATCTTGTATGAATTCTTTAAAAATTAGGCAATAAATCAAAGTTGACACTGCCTAAATAGAGTGCCAGGGGTATTTGGTTAGGAAAAGTGTTCTGAATTAATCCATTTTGTATTGAGATAATTCACCGCATATGGAATAAAGAATTGAGCGAACCAGATATTTCATGATACTTACTTACTGTATTCCGCCTACAACAATTTACCAAAAGAAATGCACGAAAAGTAGCTCCCTTACGCAATTTATCTCGATGCATGCTCTTAATATTTGGGTCTTGGTTTTCAGTATATAACTGCAGGGTATATTGAAATAGGTTGTTGCGCCCAATATCGCATTAAGTATAGTACAGTTATAACATACATTAGATTTACCAATACAAAATATTCCAATTGAGCTTTCCTAATTGGTAGCAAATGAAACATGTTTTCTGTAGTATCAGGTTATTACACTTTCTTATTCTTACTTACATAATAAATTCTGAAATCTAGTCATATTGCAGATTGCAGTAGGAAGATGCACTATGTCAATTCCTCTATATTTGGTGTAGTGAAAAAAATGAATTCGTTAGTATGCACTTTCGAACAGTTTCGGATTAGTGTGCATAAAAACTAGTAGAAAGAAATTGTCATTTAATTATTGTAACTTAAAGCATGCCAAACTGGTTTTATGTTATTCGAGACATATTCCATCACATAGCTTGCATTGAGGCACACTGCCTTAATCTTTGCAAGACAGTTTGCTTTCCTAAAGGCAAATAGCAATCTTAAAACATAATAGAACATTCACTTTCAATGGACTAGCATAAGTTACACCTTTTGTTTGAACATACGACTGTGTAAAGATTGCAATGAACAAAATGGTACAAGCAGGAATGATATGGATATCCGTCATTGCAAATGAAGAATTAATTTACCATATTTCCTGAATACAACTTCAAGAGAAATATACTGCTACATTAGAATGTAAACTTAAGAATATAACGTCAGTTTGAATGAATAAGTTTTAGGCAGAAAGGCTGAACCACATCAAAACTCAAGTGATTTAATATCTATTAAATTCTTAATCATTTTAAATACGAAAGGCATGGTTCTCTCCTATCAACCTTTTACATTGTACTTTGCACCAAGTTTAATGTGCCCCGCAGTAATGTAGGTAAACAAGATGGCAAAAATTAGATAACAATCTTTAAATAGTCTTCAATCTTTTTACTGTTTGCAGTATTAACTCTCCATGCACACAAAAGTAACAATTCATTGTCATTTTCTATTTTTAATGTTTGTGAATTTTTAAAATGAAGTGGGAGTAATTTCTCAATCAAATTTTCAAAATAAAAATCCTTCAAAAATCATGAATAGCAGGAATTCAATTTCAAAAACTGCTTTTATTCATTTTTGTACCTAAACATGTTTCTTTACAGTAACAGCATACACAATTACCTATATATTATATTTTCAAACAAAACAAGATTGATTGATTTACCATTTACATTGCCACATCTAAGTTCAAAAGCGCTGAAAAAAACAAGAAACAAGAAAAAAAAAACTTCGGGTTTTCTTTCTATAAATATGTATTAATCACCTATAATACACGCAATCAGGATATTAAGACCTCAGGGTTTTGGAAAGTTTATGCGGTGAACTAATTTGATCGCTCAAAGTAAAAAAGCTACGCCTAGTAATAAATAAACGTTATTTCACGATCGGTAGCTATAATTATGTGGTACTTTGAGAAATGTAGTAAGTTTTATATATTCAATTTTTTAAAGTTTGACGTTTTAGAAGACAAACAATTCAAAAGCAAATTGAGTAGTAAATAGAATACTGCCTATCGCTTCTGAGAATCCCAAGGTTAGTATATTGTTATCAAGGGCGTATCCAGGAATTTGATCAAGGGGGGGCACACCAAACAATATTGCCAGAAGGGACTCTCATTTTCGCGCGTAGCGCGGAAAATTTTGCTAATTTAAGCTATATGTGGACAAATATAATACGTATTGCGGAAATTTCGAAAAAAAATTTAAATGATATTTTTCAAACATAAGAAATTTTGCTTTTTTAAGATATATTTAGGCATAAATAATATATATTTGCGCGGAGCGCAAAGAATTTTTACGATTATTTGCCTTTTTCTGAAAAAAATTCTTTATTTTCTCGGATTTAGGGGGGGCACGTGCCCCCGTGCCCCCCTCTAAATACGCCCTTGATTGTTATAGTGATGAAGGTTTGGACAATCGGAGATACTTTCTTCATAAACGAATTGTGACGTCACCGTGCGTAAAATTTCTGAAGATTGGTCAGCACTCTTAGTTTCCCAAACTTCCAAAGTCCTTTATTCGACCTAATCTTTGACCAGCTAAATGTTAATCGATTTTCATGAGACCAATTTTATAAAAATTGTATTGAAATGACCTTTCGAATGATGTATATAAGTTAGGGTTATTTTGCCTAGATTAGCCCCCAGAGTGGAATTTAATCATTTTTTACAGGTCCTTTTTTTGCTTAATGTATGTAACTAAACATTATGGACATTGAAGAGTTGGTGGTAGCCCAGAAAATTGCACCAAAACTGCATTTTTACACAATTTTATTGATTTTTAAGTGCCCGGGGTGATCTTTCTAATGCAATCTTTAAGAAATTCTACGCACGATGACGTCACAATTTAATTACATGGTAACTAGTCAAAACTGCAGTCTCAGGCGCTGCAGGCGGCATTCTGAGTTAGGTACTTTTAACTACTTTTGTATTTCTTGTCGTACTTATCCATAAGTAGAGCCCACTTGAACACATTTTTAATCATTGACAACGACGTCAGACAACGTCATTTACGTGGTGGACATCATTAGATTCCCCGTTGCGTTGTCGAATTACTAATATGTGTAAGTTACAAGGTCCTTTTTTACAGAGAATGCCCGCACGTTGTGAGAATCCGATGAAAATAAATAGAATACAAGAAGGCCATTCGATGTAATATTCTTGAGCTTGTAGCGGTAAGTAATTAAATCTATACAATTACATTAATGTGAGCCAATGTAGTATGTACTATGCGTGCAACCTATCGTCCGTTAGGCAGCATATCAAATATTTTATGAAATCTAGAATGTCCTGAAGCTGTAAAACTACTCATAACATGTACCTACTTAAATGTTTGAATAGCGATACTGAATACATAATGCAATATTTGACGTAAAAGGTACCCCGAAACAGTATTGAACTTGGACGAGTTAAGGTCAGATGAAGGTTGACGTAAGTAAATGATTGTGTAATAATATGACCGGTAAAATTGTGTATTGCAATAAAGTATATTTTATTATTATTTTACTTATTTCTTTAGCCAGATAAGGTTAGGATACAGTTGCAAACCAGGATAAATTTCGGTAGCAGTGAGAGTAATTTTACATCCATAACAAAAGCACAGTAGCTTTGCGGTTTGTAAGTAATTTAAAAATAGTTTGTGTAGAATGGATTGAATACATAAGTTGAGAGAATACGTGAAAACATTATTTTCCGTGGATTTTTATAAAGGGTTGTATTATTTAGATATTTAAGCAATTTTATTATGAAATTGTTTTAACGCCATTGTTTTGGTTGTTGTATAGGTAGAGTGTAATAGGGATCAGCTCTAGGACTTCCGGCAATTTTTGGGTTTGCATAAAGACAAGTGATGTAAGAGCGGTAGTTACATTGTCGTTTCAAACATCTTGACAATGCGCACCCCAGGTGGTAACTATCCCCCAAAAGCCGTGCTCGATCATTTGGAACTTTTAACCATTGCCTGACTGCTTGATTACAGTTGTGGGCATCTCCTGCAATATTTTCTTCAATTGTCACCCAATTGTAACCCGCTTTGGTTGTGCGACTTTCCAGATTCAGCTCTGCAGGACATTGGTGTGCGAAACAATTATTCGCAATCATGTAATCCGTGTGGTGCTTTGCGGCTCTAGCCAACTGCAAAAAGTTATAGACTCTACAGAATTACTTTTATTATCCGATAAATATAAATTAGATAGATTGAAAATAGTTTGCACTTTAAAGGCTTACGTCTTCATCATAGAACATTTCTATTTTCCCTTCTCGCTTTCTTGCCAGGTTAGTTTCTCGGAGACAAAGTGCAACAGCTAATGTTCAAAAAAATATTTAGGTGATATGCAAATTTTTTATCGCTAATCAGCATAACAAATTTAAAAGATTTTGCAGCTTACCATTGGCACCTTCAGCCTCCTTTGGAAAGTAGGATGCTGCGGAGAATAAAATTGAAAGAAAAGCTAACTTCGAAACTCTCATCTTTAATCGAGTAGAATATTGTTTGCTAATTTACTGCTAATATAAAGTTTGCTAATTGTTTGACAGAATGGCCACATATTCTATCGGTAACAGTATATATAGGTATGCTGGCAATGTCAATACCGTAATTGGGAAAGAGACTTGATAACGTGTATCAACAGCCGGATATTTATTATACAAATTTCTAAGGCTTGTTATTCTAAAGCTAATATTTACAACGTATTTTTTGAGTTAACCAATTTTAATATTTTTAGTTATTCTTTAAGTATTTCAAAATATTTAGAACACGTTTTCACTTTTAAATAAATAAATACATATTTGTGGAATGGTAATATTATAATTCAACAAATGCCAGGTACGGCTACTTGGCTATAACCGTTATTTTCTGGCAAGGCACAATATAGCCTACAACTATGTGATTGGTTTTCCTGGTAGATATTACGACCAGCTTGGGAATGAAGGACGAAATGTTTTCCTGCAAATGAAATTTGTTACCACTTATGAAAATTTGCAGCTGTACGAGGCAGGATGCTTGTAATCAATTACCAGTGCTTTCAGAGTTTGCATTTTTTTAAAATAATATAGGACAGAAAATGACATTCAGGATATGGTCGTCCTGAGGGATAATTAGTCTCGATAACTAAGAATGAGGAAAATGACATTTTTTGTACGTACAGTGTTGGACTCCCGTTAGCCACCTATTTTTTAAAATAAAATTCAAGCACATTTTAATATCGTCAAATACTTTGTGTAAATCCCCGAGCAGTCTGTCCGTCCGTCCTTCCGAGCGACAATTGAACTGTTTCACTTGGTAACTGTAAAGATGGAACAAGTCAAGATAATGTCCATTGTAAGGTCAAGTTCCAAGATGAGCAAAGTTCATTATAATATAATAAGTTTTTCAATTTCTCAATGGAAGTTTGCATATAGTGATTTTCTTTCCAACACCAAATTTTCTTATTGCATTAACTAATTTAAGGTACGGTACCATCCCTCCTTTCGGTTCGCAAATATTGAGTGTACACTCCTCTGCTTTATAACTTAAACTTGTAATTCATTCGCCAAATATCTATGTTTACCACATAATAACTGAACATTGAATGCACATGTTGAACATATAAATACAATACGTTGAAAAGATATTGTAGTTCTTACTTTAGTGTTTTAATTTTTGTGTTGTACATGAAATATAATATATAGTTTCGCAATCCCAAAATTAATAATTCGCATCTTCCAACTGTCATTGAAAAATAAGAGCATGGAATGGACATAGCTTGAAAAAATCCAGTTTTTCGTCTTATGTGAATTACAATCGAATTAAACACTGCGTTGAAACACACTAGTAGTAATTCTACTATTATATACCATCAAAGATTAAAAGCCCTACAAATAACAGACAAAGAAAAGGAAGCCAAGATCGAAATATTGTTCAGTTCAGGTTACCTCCATAAAGAATTCAGATAAGGGTATTACACTTCATTGGTAATCAAAAAATTATGGCCTTAAGGTTTGGGAAGGTTATGTTGGGAGACAATTTATCGAGCATTCACAATAATACTAACAAGGTAACCCTTTGACTTGATGATCGTACCTAGATGTATGAAAAGCTATTTTCTATGTCTATATCGGCTGTGCTGGGTGGTGGAATTTTACTTTAGCGGAAAAAATTGCATTTTTTCTACTGTTTCTACTGAATGTCATAATATTTTTGAATTTCTCAGGTGGAATGTGGGATAGCATTTTGTGCGTAAAACTCCGAAGTTTCATTTCAAAATTAGCTAGAAATTCCATATTACAATAATTTGAAAAAATATCCGGTAGACCACATTACAGCCGAAATGTATCCAGTATTAACACTAGGAAGAAATTCAATTTCACCCATCCAGGCAAAATCGGTTTTTTCCGCTTGCATCTCCAAAAGCTATGATTTCTGCAACCGGATTCCTTCATTTCTGAAGTCAGCATAACCGAATTGCTAGGAAACTTTTATTCTCATATCTGAGTACGATTAGCATGCAAAATGGTTGCCTTGTTGGTAATATTATTTCATAATCGATAGTTCCTGTAGTACGTGGCCTACGTGGTGTCAGTGGTGTGTTGGGAATTTGGGGAAGGTAAAAATAGAAGCCATTTTGAATTTTGGCTTCTTTCGGCACACATGCTATTTACCATTAACAAATGGAATATAAAGTAAGCAATAATTTAAGCAGCTCTATCAATACATTCGCAAGGTAGTAGTGGGAAGTAATTAAATGCAAGTAGCATACCTTGGTACAAAAGTAAACACACTATCATTACTTATTGTCATTTAGAAAGCCTATTGAATAATAAATGGGATCTTGAATGTTCTGTCACTTTAAAAGTTGCTGATAACTAGCATAGGTATACCTAATTCCGTAAATAAGAGGAATTCTAAAACTAAAAGCAAATCCTGCCGATCAATAGAGTATACAGCGGTGGCGAGTGACTTCAGTTACTAAAAGTTTACAGGCACTGGCATCACAAAAGAATTTTATTGTGTACTAAAATTATCTATATTTTTCGAAATTAACATGAAAATGTTCCGTAGTTGGGAGTCTGGCAATTTTCATAAAATATTTCCATTAATTCTCTTGTTCACATTTCTCAATAAAGTTTTGTCACTGAAAATTCTTGGGATAGAAACATTTTGGAGACGTGATTGCACATCCAACATAATTTTTACAAATTATTCCAGCATCCAGTACAAAGAATTTGAGCAAGAAATTTCTGAAATGGAATTTCCGTATGCAATGACGCAAATAGAAGCCATACGTATTAGCCCTAACATTAGAAGTACGAGTCAAATCTTGCAAGGAATGATACAGCGGGATCCCAATTTTTTTATTAGCTACATGAGAAATCTAACAAAACCCAAGAGAAGTGATGTTGAATTGAGTTTAGCTGCGGTTTTTGAAAAACAGGGAACTACAAGTTTCATAAAACTGAGATGTTTGAACAACATCGTTTTATTATCACCAGAACTAAAGAAAAAGGATTATATTTCAGTGTTCATTGCTGTAAGAGCACTTGGACTAACTTTTTCTACTAAAGGCGAATTGATTATGTACACCAAAAAGTACACCATGAATCATTTTGTGACAAACTGGAAACAAATTCCTCTGAAAGTAGAAGCAATAATTCGAAATTCGGCCGAGGAAATGAAGAATTCGGATACGTTGCTTTTATACTTGAGAAATCCTGCCTCATACAGAATATTAATGATGTGCAAACATTGTATCAGGACTGAGTACAGCTACCGTCATTTCATAGAAGTTCCCAATCCTGAAATGCACACAAATATACAGGATTACATTTTTAATCTCATGACCACAGTAACAACAATGAGATCTGAGCTTGGAGTTATTGCATTTTACTACAAAGTTTACGAGGAGACTTGGAAAAGGCGTTTATGGGGAACTGTGAGTAAATTCAATAAACTGTCGTTTAGGAAAAATCCGAATTTCTCAACTGAAACTATATTAGCACTTTTGATGCTGAACGGTTTTCCCAACATGACATTTGGTAAATGCATTTGGAGACCGAAGCCTGTGTTTTCTATAGAGGAAGGTATTTTAGATAGACCGTCAGCTAATGGGAATTTAGGTAAAGAATTCGTTTTGGGTAAAACGGAAAAGTTCAATTTTGTTATTTGCCACACAACTGAACCTTATTTAAATTTCATGATGTATTTAATTCCCTTTGATAAAAGTACTTGGATACTTTGTTTATGTACACTGGTTACAGAAGTCATATTTATAGGAATACTAACAAATAGAAAATTGGAACTTCACTCAGTATTAATGATTATGGCATATTTCGTAGAAATAAGCTTTGTTTTAAGAAAAGCTATGAGGAAATCGCGCTTTTATCTGCTATTTGGACCTTTACTTCTTATGACCATTGTATTAACAAACGGGTACAAAGGAATTGTCATCACAAGTTTGACAAAACCATTGCCCTTTGAAAGACTTCACATTTTTCAAGACTTGGTTGACAATAAAATTCAATTATTCGGTGCACATATTCCTGATTACCAAAAATATTATACCAGGTTTATCCGGTTCTTGTTAAGCAACAAAACAATTCCTGTGTACAATGATGGAATTGAATACGAGTCCGCTTCTACAGTTTTACATATTTTGAAAAATTCCGAAAAAGACTCAGGAAATCTTACGAAAATTAAAGAGGCTAGTTTGTTTCAAGAATGGAAAACTTTAAATTATACAAGGCGCCTCCCTGACCTCTTTTTCAGTTTTTGTTTTTATTCAAAAGTTTATACAAAAAATGAAACACTGTTTCATAACCTGGCCAATTTACATTCCTTCCCTGAAGGTTATCCAACAATATCTTTCCAACAAGCTGTTTCTCAATGTAGGAGTTCAGCTTTTGTATTTTATGAAAATGTCGATACTCAATTTTTTGAAGATGCTGATTGGAATTTTGATGCAAATCTATATCCTAAAAAGGAACTTTACATTGGAGACAGTGACAACCCTGATTTCACCCATAGGGTTGTGTTTGGTGTACAGTCGGATACTTTTCCATTTATTGAAAACTATTTCCACGCAAAGCTACACATTTTAATGTACAGTGGAATTTATTCCAAATGGGAAGAATACAACAAAAGATATGATAGTGGCAAATCCATTTGCCACAAGTGCAAAGCAAAACCACTTCGGGGACCACAGCTATTGAAATTCAAATCCAACATATCATCAATTTTTATCATTGCAGCTACTTTATTAGCTTTATCACTTGCAACCTTTATTGTGGAAGCACGCAAAACTATTTACCAAATCGACAGGCAACTGCAGCGTCAAAGTTATTCAGTAGTGAGAACAAAAAAACATTTCCGACCGTCATTTAAGTTTAATTTGAGATGTCGATGCAGATGTAAGAAAAAGAAATGATTCACCCCAAATTTGCCTTATAGTGACTGAAATGATAAGGGTATTCTAGTAGATGATTCGGCAGCTAACGTTCGAATGAGTGGGGCTTATAGGTCAGCCTAATACCTATAAGCCCAAACGGGGGAAACGCAGCGAGCATTAGCCGTGGAGAAGATTGTGCGTGTTGCATTTGTCGATGTGTTGTAGTATCGAGTCTCACTGTTTTCCCTCTGTCAGTGTGATTATGAAACATCGTTTTACTCAACTCGGAAAAAGAAATCGCATCAGAACGGCAATTAGGGTTTCCTCTTGTCATGTTTTCATACTACTTTTATTGTTAAGGATACCGGGATATCTATAATGTGATATATCATTACATAGTATCAAATTTACTACACTAAATGGTGAGGTTTGTCCCTATTCGATTCTTTCTGTCTGAAAAGCTTCGGTGAACTCTCTGAGTGTGAATGGAATATGAATTTGAACCCTCCAGTTAAGGGTTTTAGGGGCAGGTTCTCCTTGTACTTGTTAGGTTCTCCTTAAATTGTCAACCCAGTAATTTAACCACCTCAGAAAACCTATGAGATGATCATTGAGTTTCTGGAGACAGAGAGTGCTTTCCTTGTCAGCTCACATTCACATCACAGCAGCTTAAAGGACCAAACTGAACTGAGTATCTACGTAAAACTAACCCAATGTACATTGAAACTATTAACTATGTGTGCATAGGTGATGTGAATGTGAGCTGACAAGGAAGGCACTCACTGTCTCCAGAAACTCAATGATCATCGCATAGGTTTTCTGAGGTGGTTAATTTACTGGGTTGACAATTTAAGGAGAACCTGACCCTTAAACCCTTAACTGGTGAGTAAATAGTTTAAACGGGTACAAAAGTGCATATGGTGTTTTTGTCGAACGGAGAAATAGTGTGTACAATGCTCATGGTTTACTGATTGTGTATCCACCCAGGGTTCAAATTCATATTCCATTCACACTCAGAGAGTTCACCGAGCTTTTCAGACAGAAAGAATCGAATTGGGACAAACCTCACCATTTAGTGTAGTAAATTTGATATTATGTTATGATATATCACATTATAGATATCCCGGTATCCTTAACAATAAAAGTAGTATAAAAACATGACAAGAGGAAACCCTAATTGCCGTTCTGATGCGATTTCTTATTCCAAGCTGAGAGCAAAACGATGTTTCATAATCACACTGACAGAGGGAAAACAGAGAGACTCGATACTACAACACACTACACACCAACAAATGCAACACGCACCATCTTCTCCACGGCTAATGCTCGCTGCGTTTCCCCCGTTGGGGCTTATAGGTATTAGGCTGACCTATAAGCCCCACTCATTCGAACGTTAGCTGCCGAATCATCTACTTATTCTGATTGTCAAAAATGAGGGGCAAAAATTAAAACTAAATACTACTATATAGAATAGTATTGGAGCTCGTACATAATATCAATTATTTTCATGCTACCACAACATAAAAGGTAACCCTATACTTTCATTTCATTATTTCACTAGTATAATTTTATCTTGTATAGAAACCATGTAGTAAAGCAAATTTTTATCAATCATCATTTCTAAAGACAGAAATGTAAATGCGTGTCATATACATATTTTCATGTACACTAATATTTCCCCAGGGGTAATATAGTATGCACACATAGAACCGACCAAGCAATCCAATCCCAGAAATTTCCCTAATTTTTATTGCAACTTGATTCTCAAACCTGGGAAATACCAGGGATTCCCTGCGATTTCCGGGATTGAATAATAATAAAAATGGTTGGGGATTTGATGTCGTACAATCTACACATATTACAAACATAGTGATAATCAATATTAGAGTATTAACATTTATGAAGTGTTTTAAGTATTTACAAGTAGACCAAGTTTTTCAATCAAGCCAAATGCTTCTACTTCAGAATTCCAATCTCATCGACCAGCTACATAGGCATTAATTACTATGTGCTCACTTTCTGGTTGCCATTTACCATTACCATGTTATTTCACGTTCAAACCCTCATTTTTTACAGGTTCCAAATACGGCGACTCTGATCCACCGACTGTCACCGCCTCTGAGTGCACCCAGACTCTGAGGGCAGACAGCCAGGTTTTGTAGGCAAATAACTTTTCCCCGATTATAGATTATATATGAAAAAATGAAAATTGGTACACATATACACAATGTACCGTCTGTTATTCCACAAAACAGTTTATCATTGCAGAAAACATAAAATATGAATATTTTTGATAAATAAACTTTAAAACGACCATATATTTGTCTTTGATCGTTACCCAAAAAGTAGGCAAATTATATGCGTACGATAATTATAATCTGGGTAGATCAAATACCCAACCCTGCATTTTTTGCATCCATGAACAAGCCATCTGAATTTTTTGAACAATGTAGGAAATATAATTTAAAAAGAGATGTATTATTCTGTTCAGTTATAAGAGGTGAACAACCCTCTATAGAGAAGGTGTCCAGGGCTAAGGCCGTATAATCGGGCTCATTGCCAACTCCTCTGAGACAATTGTTATGCTAGGGTCAAAGGTTGTCATTAAATGGATTACTACAAATATAGGGGGTACAGTTGGGTTAGTGGTTTCGGCCACTACTAGTCCCAGACAGGTCCCAGGTTCAATTCCTGGGAGCCTCTAGGTAAACAAGATGGTAAAGTCGCTTATGAGGGTCTGGTCTTGAAACTCTAATATGCCTTACTGTCGAACTACCTTGTAGATGTTGGTATGTGTCATCGGCTCTGTGTGTGGAAGAAGGCGATTCCTAAGTCCTATATTCCCAGTACGGATGATACGGCAGGCAGCGGGAAGAGGGAGTACACTGTGCACGGATACTTCACATGTACTCTCTCAACTTCGGTCTACGGTTGGGATTGAGGTTTGTGAGGGACACTGCACAGTGTTTATCTCACTCGACCCCTGTCTGCAAATACTCACTATACAGAAAAGTTGTGTTCTAGTGGAGTTGGCAATGAGCCCGTCTGTGGCCTGAGCCCGGAACACCTTCTTCCAATAAGAATGGTGTTCCCCACTTGTAACATACATACATACATTACTACAAATACAAGGTATTCTGCGTGATGGGGTTCTACCCTGTCGTATTTGGAGTCCTTCCTAAGCAAGCCATAAAGGCACTTTAGTTCCATACCCCACAGTTAGTTTATCTATCTCTTCATTCGTACGCCGCACAAAAATAACATTCTGACCTTATACTCCAAGCGGGAACCTCATACCTTAGGGAAGATAGAGATTGATTATTCACCTACGCCGCCTAGCCAGATGTGCTTGGGTAAAAGCGATGTATAATGTTAAGAGAATAGAAAATTTTACCCAAACAAAGTAAACACGACATACAATCACTGTCTCCCTAGTACGTTAAAATTGTTGCCTTCTAGCCTTGTCAATGTTGCTATGCTAAGGCACAATGCAAATCTCAATACCGATTAATGCATAATACCTTGCACTTTTTCAATATTGTGTCATTGACTGTCTTATAATTAGGAAATTAATTATCTTTATTGTCCACTTACTGCGAGCTGTGAATATTAATTTTCACTACTTATTTTTACTCTACTTATCTATAAAAAATTAAGCTTACACATAGTGGAAGTGTTGACATTTGCATTTGCACTATAGTAAATATAGTGTAATATACAGTGTGGACTAGTAATTTGGAACGATTTTGTTAATCTACTTATCGTATTTTCAGAAATATTTCAAATTCAATCTTCACAATACTATTATCTCAGACATTTTATTTTGATAAATTTGAGAAAATCGACTGTGTGCCGAAGTTATTTCACCTATTCGTAAAACTATTTGGTCTAGCTCATTAATCATTTGTTAAGAATTTGGCTTTTGTAAAAGCTGCAAATAAATTCTGTAAATATTTATGGCACACTGTACTTAAAGCTGTAGAGAAAAGTAGTATGTGTAATGAAAATATTCCTAGCTCAAAGATAAATGAACGACCGAGATAAATAATTTCCTACTAAAATAATCAACTGTAACATGGACTTTACTATATTAAGCGATTTTGGCATTGAGTTCTGCTTCAGTCATTCGGATTAAATTGAAGTCACTAATAGTGACTTCAATTTAATCTGCATGACTGCATATAGTGAGTCATTATGCAGTCACTAGTTGTGTTTGTGGATAATAAGTAATCGCATTACTTGGACTATCAAGAGAAACTTAGACATAACGGTAGTGTATAGGAAGACAGAAAATGAATATTTGCATTCCGATTTAGGTAATCGTTTTTGAACGTGTTTAATGAGCTATTTTAATACAAGGAGGCAAAACAGGAACAATGTATATTAAAACGCATTTGGTTCTTCTAATATTTCTCATCACTGCTAAGGTAATTTATAATCAAAAATCAAATTCTAAAACCATAAAACTAAAGTTTCAATATCTTTTCTTTATGCAGTATTGCACTTAAAAAATTAAATTTCAACAAAGGAAATGCATGAACTTGTACACAAGGGCCAAATAATCTCAATGTTTTGGTTTACTAATATGTATTTGTATTTATGTAATTATGTAGGTCGCAGGAGCCAATAAACAACTTCAAGACGACGTCGACCTGCTTAAACGCACAGTGAGATTTTACTATTCTCTGTTTTCTGGCATTACAATGCACAATTTTAAATAACTTGTAACTAATGCTTCAGGTATCTGATTTGGCAACCAGATTAGAAAACAGCATGAATGAAGGTAACCATTTGTATTCTCTTTAACGAAAAACATACACCTATCAATGGTATTTGCAAATTATTTTAGTTTTAGTTGTCGGTGCAGATAACCGTTGTAATTTCTTTGTAAGATTCGTTTCATCATAAAAATATTTTCTGAGTTATCTTGTTATCTTGTTATTTTGAGGATAATTTAATTTATTACTGAATATCACTGCTTGCTCAAATGTAGCCATTAAAATGACTAAATAACATCCATTCAGTAGGATTTAGGTTACAGGAGAGACAGCATTTTAGCATAAGAAAGACAGTAGATTAGAGTAGTAAATGCATTTCTACTTCTGGAGCGTATACAACCGCATGTTATCATTTTTCTCGGAATTCTTTTTCAGACTTCCAGATCAAGGACTAGAATTTGTTGAATGACGATAGAATATAATATAGCCATTATGTTTTTATCTCCCGAAGCCTCGTCGCATATATCACTTTAGTAATTTTAGAATAATTTTAAAGCTTTTATTGCAGAAAACGCTGCAATTCGTGCTGTACCACTTGTCTTTATAGTACTTTTAAATGAATGGGAATTAATGACCCAGTAAAATAAAAATGAAGCCGGTACCATATTTCTGTCCGGTAAAACGAATGAGAATTTGTTTCGATAAAATAATAATGAGCCAGTATTTGTATAGGTACATACACATTTCATGTATGTTTCAAGAGTGTTAGAAATAAAATATAAAACATTTTTCATAATTGCGTTTCCCTTAACAGAAATGAAACACCGAGAAGACTTTATTAACAGAGTAGAAAGTGAAATTAGGATCGTTGGACAAACATTGTTAAATTTTCGTCGAAGAATAGACAGCTTTACCAATTCTATAGATGATATTAATACTAAAGTGAATAACACAATTATCGAGCTAAATTTTGCAAAAAAACACCAACAAATAGTAAACTGGAGAATTACGAAGTTAGAAAAGGAGTCTAACAATACTAAATCTGAACTGGCAAGTATTGATGACGACTTGCGACATGTAGTAACTCAACAGGAGGAAACCCTTTTAGACGTCACTCTATTGAGAGGAGACGTACAAAATTTGCAGACAAATCAACAGGATAATATCAGAAAATTTGTAAATATTCAAAACCAAATTGACACGGAAAAGAATAATGTGAATAAAGTAGTCCACGATATTTTACAAATAAAAAATGACATTGAATCTTTTGGAGAAATTCAAACATCAATTTTAAATTTAACTGAAATTGTTAACTTACTTTTGAAGACTACCTTTCCGGTAAGTATTTATTTTTTGGCAAAATCAGACTTTTCATACAGACCTTTTGCACTAGAAGAGAATATTGCTGTCAATTATTTTCCTGTCTTGCATTTTAAGATGCAACATTGTTTGGAACCTTTACAGATTAGTTAATTACACATTAATGCACAGTTGAAAAAATACTTTGCTTTGAAAATTGCAGGAGACGACAACGATTGACATTGAATCATCAAACGTGCCAGGTAATCGTTTATAAAATTTATTTGTCGAACTTTCAATAGTACAAAACTTAGAAAGAAAGAAAATACTCAAAATAAAGCAATTTAATTGAATAAGAAATTGATATTTCTAATTGTCAAAAAAGTGCATCTGTTGCAAAAAACACAAAGCAAATCCAATAAAGTTATCGGCCTCTTCTCATTCAGACATTACGAAATTAAATTTTAAATAGGATTACACACCAAACCATTTATCACATCACATATTAATTTTCTTTTCCCAACAAATCTTTTAACATCTGTAATAATCTTATTCAACCACTCTCATAATAAATTCAACATTAATTTTCCACGCTAATAATACTGAAAAACTTTAACTATAAATGCTTTTAGATTTACAAGGGCCTTTGTTAATTTCTCTTTTAGGACAGGAATGTCACAAACATAATGAAAACGTTGAATTATGTATTCACACACCCAACTGCGCATATTGTGAAAAAGTAGAATTCACTTCTGATCGATGCGACCTTCCTGAATCTTTACGTACCAATGGGTGTACAGAATGTGATGTTCTTGGTCAAAATGAAGACGTGGAAATACCAGTGGGGTCCAATGACAGAAAATGTTCTCCGCTGACTCCTTCACAATCCGTTCCTCTGTGCGTGGGAAAAAAGAAGAATGTTACCATCACTTTTAAAAGTCCTACTGCGACCAATTATCCCATTGACGTTTATCTTCTAGCAGATAGGATGGCGACTATGTCTCTGGAACATAATCCAGCAAATATGGAACTGTTGGCGGCAAGATTACAAAGTATTGGCATAGACTTCAGACTGGGCTTCGGAAATTCATTTGACAAACCAAAAGAACCTTTGGGACCCATCGATTAGTAAGCTAGTTAAAACATTACCGTTAATGTCTAGGAATTTTCCTTATTACTGTGGATAAAGTAATTTAGTCGGGCAATTGTAAGATATTTCCCTTAATGCCTAGGCATTTAAATTCTGTACTTTCATTTGTTACCGCTAACATATACACATTTATATTTGCAGTTTCGCATTCCGCAATGGCTTACAACTAACGACAAACTTGAATAATTTTACTGTCTCTGCGTATTCTTCTATATCATATGGTGGAGATATCCCAGACAGTCAATTAGATGGCATTTTTCAAGCGGTTGCCTGTGACAAGCAAATTGGTTGGCGCAAAAATTCTAGAAAAATATTACTAATAGCTGCTACATTACCTTACCACATTCAAGGAGATGGACGTGTAAGAAAAAATTATAGCATTAAACTTAATTATAAATGCAAAATAATACGATAGTAAATTTCAATGCTTTTACTTTAGGCAGGGCAGATCACTAAACCATTCGATGGTCGCTGTGCATTAAATGGAAGAGGGTTCTACACAAATGAAGTCACACAAGATTACCCGTCAGTGAATCAAATCGTGGAATTAGTGAGAAAGCAAAACGTGAATGTTGTATTTGCTGTTAATGAAGCTTACCCCGACTCTGGTACACTGGAAATATACAGGGCGTTGGCCAACCGGCTGACGCCTCACGCCTATGTATTTAGTGCAGAGGAAAATTTTAGTAACTTAGATGACATGCTAATTCAGGCAAACGGTAAAATGAATTCAGTTGTAGAATTAGAACAGATTAAGACATCCGATGATATCCAAGTAACTTCTTATTCGGAGTGCAATGGTAAGAAGGAAATGAAAACATCTATTTGTAGAAATATCGTCAATACTGATGTAACTTTTAAAGTTGAGATTAAGTTACTCCGTTGTCCTTCTACAGCAAATCGAAATCAAACTATAAAAATTAGCCAGAAAGGCCTGCCTTCTTCTGCTAATATTTCCTTACGCTTAATGTGTAATTGTGGCATTTAAAAATTCAAAACTGAATCAGCTCACTTAATATTTGGAATAATACTATCAATATGTATTGCTATTAAATTACATAATAGAACGTTCATTATTATTACTTTTACGAAAGGGCGGATAGTAGCAGAACATTTTCATTATGGATACATGAGTAATGAATGTCAATGGATTACGTGTAACAATTAAACCAATATAAAACGCATGTAGCACAGTAGAGAAAGAAAACATTAATAAAACATTTTTCCAAAATATTCACTCCAGTCACAAGTATTGCTCAATATTTTATTTACTTTATTTAATACTTTATTTATTCAATACTTTATTTAAATTACGTATTGCGGAAAGTATTGCGAATCTCCATAAAACAATAAAAAATTATTGTATTACAATGCAGAAGTACATTTAGGTAGCTTAGAATAATTTTGGATATCATTTATTTGTGTTTTGATAAATAATGTTCGGATATCAGCTATTTAGGATACCGAACAAGTAGTGCTACCAAAAGGGAAAGAATTGCTTCATAGGTGTCAAAAGTATTCTTGTATTTCAAGGCTTTTAGTGTTCCACACCGAAATCCAAAGGGTTGCATGCTAGATAGTTGCTTCTTAAAGATAATTGCAGTTCCACTTGATAGTCTTATTTTATTTAGTGCCTTAGCTGAGCTTCCTAAGCACATGGAAGCCACCATCATGAATATAGTCAAATAAATCGGTCCACCAACGCCTGCGATGAAAAACGGCGAATACTGAAGGAATGGAATTATTCCGTGGAATCTGATTGAATTGAAAAGTCCGAATATTGAGACAAGGGATAAATTACAAACATAAGTAGGAAGGAGGGTTGAGATCAAACTTTCGTTAAAGCAGATGTTCAAGACTCGAAGGTTGTTGTATAGTTTTATTTTCTCCAGTTTAACCACCGAATCTTCGCTACGGTTAAAAATAAGCATAGTCAAAACTTGAATGGAAACCTTTTGTTTATATGGTGTCGGTTAAAATTATTTTAAGTTTGGATCTTAATGAATAGATGCTTACTTCAGGTAACACAACGAAATGGAATTCCGAATTATGTACATCGTAATGTACGTGATGAAGAAGCTGACGGAGTATCCTCCAATGGCTGTATTGACAACTTCCAATGTTAACAATACAGAACTTGCAAATACATGTTTGTTCCGATTAGGAAATATGAAGTCCGAAATAAAACAATTTCCTGGAAAGAAAACGGCCAATAATATCAAAACACCTACAGCCATGAATGTGAAGAGAAAAGGAAGCCATTTAACAACAATTATTTCCAACTTCTGACATAACACAATGTGCTTCTGTAAGGTTTCACTGCCACCTAGCAAATAAAAATTGGCAACTTCATCATTTTCTGAAATCCAATTGTAAAAAGAAGATATTGAAGAATAGAAGAAAAGCCAACATATAAAATACCATTTCCCATTAAAAAAGAAGTAATTGTATAGTCAAACAAAAATTAACCTTAGTTTCTTAAAAAGTTAATGAAAATGGAAAATTGGGGAAAAATTTAGGCAATTTACCTTTTTGATGCACGAAACTTTGACCATTGTGTAATTGATTTAAAATATACACAATATTAATTCCTCTTTCGTGTATATTACAAAGACCAGTTGCTAATATTAAGTGTGCAATTGCAAGAAAACCGGTGCACATGATTTCGCTAACAGATGCCTCAGGATTCTTCAAATAATTAAAGACTTGAAATATTTCATACAAAGTGTGAAGATAATGTCCAATTGTTCTAAGTTTAATGGCGAACAGTCGGTGTCTTGACTTAGACGTGGTAAATGACTTTGTGGATCTTTGCCATATAAAATGTATTACTCCTATGTTGTAATAAAAACAGCAGGGTACACTGAAATGCTGCTTATCGTAATAAGACATTTATTTTTTTATTTATTATATGAAAAAAACTGGAATTGTTGATTCAATAACTGTCTAGAATAATTTTCCCAATTCAGTACTGAAAAAAAGTCTACGCGTTCCTTTAGTGCCTACAGCTTTGGCAAGGAAGGTGTAATGTAGCCTCCAGAGCAGCCAAAGCACACATTTGTATAAATGGCCAATTTTAGCATATAACTGGAGAAAAATTATGGTTCGATAATAAGGCCGATAATAACCACAGTGCCAAATAATGGTAAATTAAGTTCATTCCCTTATAAGCATAATTTAAGAATCCAAGTTCTTTCAAAGTATAACAACATTACAAAATCCAATAAGAAAATGAATTATTTGCTTTGTACTTTACTGGAAAAAGAACTTTCTGCAATAATGTACATCTGTGTGTTAACTAAAAGCTTTAAAAGTATCATGTCCTACGGACTTTATTGTCTTTGTAAGTTTTGAGGAATTCAAAATTATGATTGCAGTTGCAAAGTGAATCATAAAATCGTAGACGTCACCAGAGTAACCAGATATTCTTCAATCGAGGCAAAATTTTCAAATTTCCATTACTGTAATTGTCAGTTTGAAAGAAAAGTCCAACATCTCCAAATAGACCAGTAAACCACATCTCTTACTGTTACTGTTAAATAATGGGAACAACAGTAACAATCAGGCTTCCCAGTAGTCTTGGCAGGGATAGGGATTATAACATGGGAATTTCGGCGATTACTCTGAGTAGCTGTACAGAGGTGAATTCAGGATAAAATTGGACCCCTGGCGTACCCATCGAAATTTCCGGGGGGAAAATTCCCCCAAATTGGGGAAATATTAATTTAATGTAAAACTCAATATTTTGAACTGCAAATTGGTATTTTGAGGTTTTTTGACACGCGGATTTCGAAAAAAATAACCATTTAAATGCAGGTCAACGAAAAAAGGAAAGGTTAAACTCCAAATTACTTTCAGTTAGTCCAACAAAGCTACGATTTCGTTGTTTGAGGTTAATTAACATGCTGACTTCAAATATGGCGTCCACATTACGAAATATTGAGAAATAGGGGTGGGGCAGACCACCCAAAATAACAGATATTTTTAAACGTGGGTGGATTTCAAAATGGCCGACGGTTTAGGGGTAATTTAGCACGCTGATTTCAAATATGGCGTCCACATTACGAAATATTGAGAAATGGGAGTGGAGCAGACCACCCACAATAACAGAAATCTTTAAGCGTGGGTGGATTTCAAAATGGCCGACGGTTTATGGGTAATTTAGCACGCTGATTTCAAATATGGCGTCCACATTAAGAAATATTGAGAAATGGGGGTGGGGCAGACGAGCCACAATAACAGATATCTTGAAGTGCGAGAATATTAAAATGGCCGACGGTTTATGGGTAATTTAGCACGCTGATTTCAAATATGGCGTCCACATTACGAAATATTGAGAAATGGGGGTAGGGCAGACCACCCACAATAACAGATATCTTGAAGTGCGAGAATTTCAAAATGGCCGACGGTTTATGGGTAATTTAGCACGCTGATTTCAAATATGGCGTCCACATTACGAAATATTGAGAAATGGGGGTGGGGCAGACCACCCAAAACAACAGATATTTTTAAACGTGGGTGGATTTCAAAATAGCCGACGGTTTAGGGGTAATTTAGCACGCTGATTTCAAATATGGCGTCCATATTACGAAATATTGAGAAATGGGAGTGGGCAGACCACCCACAATAACAGAAATCTTTAAACGTGGGTGGATTTCCAAATGGCCGACGGTTTATGGGTAATTTAGCACGCTGATTTTAAATATGGCGTCCACATTACGAAATATTGAGAAATGGGGGTGGGGCAGACCACCCATAGTAACAGATATCTGGAAATCCGAGAATTTCAAAATGGCCGACAGGTTAGGGGTAATTTAGCACGCTGATTTTAAATATGGCGTCCATATTACGAAATATTGAGAAATGGGAGTGGGCAGACCACCCACAATAACAGAAATCTTTAAACGTGGGTGGATTTCCAAATGGCCGACGGTTTAGGGGTAATTTAGCACGCTGATTTCAAATATGGCGTCCATATTACGAAATATTGAGAAATGGGAGTGGGCAGACCACCCACAATAACAGAAATCTTTAAACGTGGGTGGATTTCCAAATGGCCGACGGTTTATGGGTAATTTAGCACGCTGATTTTAAATATGGCGTCCACATTACGAAATATTGAGAAATGGGGGTGGGGCAGACCACCCATAGTAACAGATATCTGGAAATCCGAGAATTTCAAAATGGCCGACAGGTTAGGGGTAATTTAGCACGCTGATTTTAAATATGGCGTCCATATTACGAAATATTGAGAAATGGGAGTGGGCAGACCACCCACAATAACAGAAATCTTTAAACGTGGGTGGATTTCCAAATGGCCGACGGTTTAGGGGTAATTTAGCACGCTGATTTTAAATATGGCGTCCACATTACGAAATATTGAGAAATGGGGGTGGGGCAGACCACCCATAATAACAGATATCTGGAAATCCGAGAATTTCAAAATGGCCGACAGGTTAGGGGTAATTTAGCACGCTGATTTTAAATATGGCTTCGGCCATTTCGAAATTCTCACATTTCAAGATTTCTGTTATTTTGGGTGGTCTGCCCCACCCCCATTTCTCAATATTTCGTAATGTGGACGCCATATTTGAAATCAGCGTGCTAAATTACCCATAAACCGTCGGCCATTTGGAAATCCACCCACGTTTAAAGATTTCTGTTATTGTGGGTGGTCTGCCCACTCCCATTTCTCAATATTTCGTAATATGGACGCCATATTTGAAATCAGCGTGCTAAATTACCCCTAAACCGTCGGCCATTTTGAAATCCACCCACGTTTAAAAATATCTGTTGTTTTGGGTGGTCTGCCCCACCCCCATTTCTCAATATTTCGTAATATGGACGCCATATTTGAAATCAGCGTGCTAAATTACCCCTAAACCGTCGGCCATTTTGAAATTATCGCACATCAAAATATCTGTTATTGTGTGTGGTCTGCCCCACCCCCATTTCTCAATATTTCGTAATGTGGACGCCATATTTGAAATCAGCGTGCTAAATTACCTCTAAACCGTCGGCCATTTTAAAATTCTCGCACTTCAAGATATCTGTTATTGTGGGTGGTCTGCCCTACCCCCATTTCTCAATATTTCTTAATGTGGACGCCATATTTGAAATCAGCGTGCTAAATTACCCATAAACCGTCGGCCATTTTAAAATTCTCGCACTTCAAAATATCTGTTATTGTGGGTGGTCTGCTTCACCCCCATTTCTCAATATTTCGTAATGTGGACGCCATATTTGAAATCAGCGTGCTAAATTACCCCTAAACCGTCGGCCATTTTGAAATCCACTTACGTTTAAAAATATCTGTTATTTTGGGTGGTCTGCCCCACCCCTATTTCTCAATATTTCGTAATGTGGACGCCATATTTGAAATCAGCATGTTAATTAACCTCAAACAACGAAATCGTAGCTTTGTTGGACTAACTGAAAGTAATTTGGAGTTTAACCTTTCCTTTTTTCGTTGACCTGCATTTAAATGGTTATTTTTTTCGAAATCCGCGTGTCAAAAAACCTCAAAATACCAATTTGCAGTTCAAAATATTGAGTTTTACATTAAATTAATATTTCCTAAATTTGGGGGAATTTTCCCCCCGGAAATTTCGATGGGTACGCCAGGGGTCCAATTTTATCCTGAATTCACCTCTGCACAGCTACTCAGAGTAATCGTCGAAATTCCCATGTTATAATCCCTATCCCTGCCAAGACTACTGGGAAGCCTGGTAACAATGCTATTGATATCCCTTCCTTTGCACAGAATAGTGGTAAGAAACTACACTACCTTTAGTCCACTCAAATTGCTTTGCCAGAGAAGTATTAAACCGTGGTAAACACTTGCCGTTTAATGCCAATTTCATTTTCCGGTGAATTATTGTGCCAAGGTATTAATTTACATATTATAGTTCTATAATAAGTAGTCTATGCGAATTTTGTTACAATGCAGAGTGAAAATTCTATATTTAATTTTTCATAGATAAAATTAAAACGTGTTTATGGAAATGTGGTAATGTGACAATTAAGTCTATCTATAGATTCGTCATCCGACGGAATTGTTTTCTCGGATTATATTCAGATGATATTTACACACATGTGGATAGTATTAGTATTTACAGCATTAAATGGGGTGGTGTATAATGTCGCCTACGCGACGTGGTTAATTAACTCGATGTAGACGGTATCTATTTTTATACTATGCTGCAATATTTTGTTGAAATTTGCAAATTGCACTCTATTAATATGGGACTTTGTGGCTTTGAAAGCTTATTATATTTCCTTCTGTCCAGAATAACGGATAATTTTTGATGAACGCTAATCATTAATTAGAAACGGCTTATAAATACATGGAAATATCAAATTTGGATCCAATTAAATTTCCAGTACATTTTTTCATCAAAATTACTCTCTAATAGACAAGGTTTAATAAGGAAGACTGTAATTTGAATGGGTTTTCTCATTCCAGTCTTCGTCCATTCTCTATGACCAATTACCTGCACTTGAAATACCTATTATACTATAAATGCCTAATAGTCCAATTATATAAACAATTATAAGCAAATGCTAGGCTTTGGAGTAAATTTTAAAGATACCTTTCCAAATGTATGGAATTCAATTGTATATGGTATTCAATTTTGGAAAAAAGGCCACACATATGTCTAGACTTAAGTGTAACCCCAAATGAAAAATCTGCTTAGTTTTCGGCCTCTAACTGACCTTAATCGCACTTCGACCACGTTTTGTGAATTCGTCTCTTTTTGTTGCCGGTGTAGTTGTGCCTCCGATTTAACTCCGCAAAACTTGTTTTAGAAAAATACTGTTTCTGAAGAAAATATTAGACCATTTTAATGTAATCATTTAATCATTTTCAAATTATAATAAATGTGGAAACAATTTATAATTTTCTAATTGGGAATTTCATGACGTTTATCGTTTAGGCTTGCCAATGGCCAACTGTCCAAAGGAAAATTTATTTCAAACCGTAAATTAATTTATAAATGATAACATAAATTTATCTCCAGTTTTAAATAAAAGGAATTTATAACCATTTATTCAGCTTTGCAAGATGTACAAATTATCAGAATTTCTTATTCATCAACAAAGAGCTAAAAGACAATAATACCCTAGACAATGAAGAACACCGTGAAGTTTACCTACTTTACCATAAGATGATATTCACAAACTAGGTATATTATAATCATCGTTTTTAATGCAAGCAACTTACTTTAACTATTAAAATATTTAACAATATAAAATCTGCCCAAATATAAACATAATGGGAAAACATAATGAGATTGCCGTAAAGTTGAAAGCCTTACGTTCTATATTTTCAATTATTTCATAAGTTATATGTCTGTGATAAGTGATACAGTATATACTCATGTGCAAGTTAGTTAATGGCAAAAAAACTTATATTATCTTTTCTTACGCTTATATCTACCACAATATTCCATTGGGCAGGAATTTACATATAAACTATGGAAGGAAATTGCGTGGTAACAATGCATTGTTACTGCAATGCAATATGGTAGCAGTCAAAACCAAATAGTAGATGAGAACCTATGGAGTACCCGACCCAGATTAGCCCACCTACACAATACGACAATAAAATCCCCAATAACGGTAATGAGTATATTATTTATAGGAATACGATAATTAATTATTTATTTAGAAGAAGATATTTTGAGGAGTCTTTTTAATTTCTACATTGGAGGGAGACATTACTCAGGTCTTAGTCAACCGAGCTTAGCTTATTTATAAGTCGTACTCCTGAGAGTGGTAAGAATCACCTTGCCGCTCCTCTACAAAATTCGCGAGATGGTTTTGCAATTAAGGAAACAAATACTTGGTTCTCAAACTGATGGGAAAATTTACATGTCCTCAACAAAGTATAAAATAAATAAAATTCATTTTAATGACTGATTATTCAACCAAGACGTTAAATAGCGGAAAGGAGTACGTTTTCTTTATTCTAGAAATACTGGTTTAGAATATAGAATTTTACTCAGTGGACAATTAGCAAACCCTAGGTTTGAGAATAGTGGCGTTCAAGGATGCCGACCCAGGGTTTTTGAGGAAAAACCCGACACACTGTTTTATCAAAAACTCATGGGTTTTTGGAGTTTTTGAGTTTTTGCTTGGCGGGAATGTGAAATACACCGTAATTTTCATAACAAATTACAGTTTATTTTGAAAAATATGACCAAATTTGACACTAGTAGTTAAAAACTATCATTGTTCGTCATATTGTGACTCAAAAAAGAAGAAATATTAATTAATATACAAAGAATATTACATTATTCTGACAGACCAAAAGCACAAAACCCAAAAACCCATGGGTCGAGGGTTTTTGCTCAAAAGCCATGGATTTTTGCATCCTTGGTGGCGTTGTTAACTAAACGCAAATATACTGAAGTGGTTCCTGGAATTTGAGACATGCTTGGTTTTGAAAGCAGAAACGAAAAGGCATAATGCCTTTGCATTGGACGCATTCGAAAGTTTCGCGGCAGCCCACGCGGCCATAGAGGGCTTTTGGGCAAGTGGCACAAAATGGACACCCTGTACATTCGGTGCCATACTCACAGCTCATGCACTTAACCTTGACCCAGTAATCATACGGAGAGTAAGCTGGCTCCGAACCTCCGGTTGTGCTAACGTAATCATTATACTCCATTCGAAAGCCACACCCTCTGCATTCCAAATAGTAGAGATTCCTTGTGCAGTCCACATTGCTTCCGCAACGAATCCCGCCAGAGCAGTGTCCACTCCGTGAGCAATCCAAACAGTACCTGAATCCAATGCAGTCCAGGCAATGCAAGAATTTCGGGCAATATGAGGAACACCACATACACCCCAAACATTCTCTCCGCGCAATAAAACCATGACCGTAGTCTTTCACAACGGTCCAATGCTTGTTTCCAAGAATGCTACTCGATTCTCGAAATTCTCTTCTTTCATTGTAGATGTTATCCGCAGCAGCTTCTTGCAAATGTATGTTCATGGCAGTCTCATTGTTTCGATTACCAGAGTAGGGCAAGAAAACCTCGGAGAGGATTTCCAAATTTTCGTCAGGCGAAATGCTTCTTGGACTGCTTGAAGAAATCTCGCACAATTCAACTATCGTATTCGCTTCGCTCTCAAATGAGGGCATCCAGTTTTCCGACATCTCAATATCAGTCTCAATGCTTTCTTCGTTCAAGTCCGTCGATTTCGTTTTCAAGCGTCCACTAAAGTTTCCCATCTAAACAAATCTCAATTAAAAACCAACTGTATAAATTCTAACTCAACTTTTTAGTTTTCAGCTATTGGTGAATAAAAGTATATTAGCAGTACCTTCCAACAGTTAGCACACACTGAGCCGTCTGAAATCCGATCGCCTACCTGAAAATAAGTTATTTATGCAAATGAATGGAGAATTATTCTAATTATTACATCAAAGTCTATTTCACGTATCAGTGTAGTCTTTAATCTTCATCATTACGTTATAACAATAAGAAATATATATCAGTTATACCGAAAATATATAATACTAATTCATTCAATCATATATTTTAGAAGTAAGGCGATTAGATGACTATACTATGAATGCCAATATTTTTATTCTGCAAATAAATATTTAATTATGAAATTTACTTTTTAATATTAAAGATAGTAGTCATGTAATATTTTCCGATTCAAATGTTCAAATAATTGTTATTAGGACGTAGTAATGGCCTTTTGCAATTCTTTTTGTAAATATCTACACTGATTTTGCTGTGTTAAATTTTCCACCGCTTTAAAATTACTAAAAGCACAAAGGAATTGCACTGTAGCTGTTAATTCTGATATTTTACAAGCATTTTGCCTGAATTATGTGAATGTAAAGTATGTGAATGTACCCATAAAGGTTTGTTAGTCGATTATATAAACGCATATTGGTAACTAAAGGAAATATTATTAATGCATCTTTTAGACCTACCACTGATGACAATTTTATGAAAATTTAAATTATTCTGGGGTCTAAATAAGGTTTACATAGAGATTCCATTTTTCCTTGAGTTTTTGTGAAATTTAATACTCATTTTAGTTATTCAATAGTTCTAGTATTATTTGACCTGAAATAGTTAAAGGATAAATTTAATGTATACTTACTTTTATCTCCGTCTCCGTTCGCAAGTTATCTCCGTCTCGATCTGTTCTTGCTTTCTCCGCGTATCAAATTTTAGGAGTAAGTTATCTGTGCAGATTGTTAAAAAGATTGAAGGTATGGAAAAATGTCGATTGGCAATTAATAGTGAACACGGGATGATGGTATCTGTTAAATGATCATTAGAGCTAGTCGAAATGCCGAATGCATTGATGTTTCAGTCAATCTATGTATGGTTTTAGGTTTCAAAGGTGCCACTGAGGAGAGATGATACACTTTATCTTCTCCTAGAACAGATCTCAAGAGACTGAAGAAAGCAACGATATTCTTGCTCAGTTTATGAAGGACGATCTACCAATCCACCGAACTCGATCGGATCAAATACAACCTACCTGTTCTACGGTCACGTCATTGCCAACCATGAAACAAAATTGGCATCTTAAAGTATTGTGCAAAATTGAAAATGCACAGGCAAGTTGAGGCACACGATTGCGCTGCGTGGAGTGAACATGTAAAAGATTCAACTAGATCGTAGAAGAAAAGTCTACATCGCAGTTCTACTAGGCGTTCAGAAAAAGAGAACAAACGCCCAGGCACTTATTTAGGGGGTGCCAGGGTCAAGAGATTTAAAAAAAGAGGAAATTTTTCATTAAAACAGAAAAATTCGACTTTTATTACAAAATTTATTTAATTTTCTTCCCCCATTATCACATTTCTGGATACGTGCATGCAAACCTCTACCGTCTACTTAAAATGCAATAAACTGTACATATATAGTACAGTTTAATTAATAATCCAAAAGTGTAATGAAATCTGTTATGTTATGAGTGTAAAAATTCTTCTAATGCTCCTATTTTTAATCAACGTGCTGCTAATCTCCAGACCTCCTAATGTGGATTGAGAAATTTGGACATTAAACCCCGGCTTATTATTCAAAAATATTTCCCTTAAAGTACTCTTAACGCATTTAAGCTTTTATATCCAAGCACCATAATTACATTACGCTTAAATAATCAAAATAATAGTAGAGTTTGTATGCTTTCGCTTTTAAATTTTCACCAGAAAAAAAATATGAAAAAATAGAATTAGTCAAAAGGGGTTTGGCAGTTTTGGGATGTAGGAGCAAGACAACTATTTAATATATAATACATATGGTTATACTCGTAATGGTCTTCACTTACAAACTTGTTGCATATTCTAAGGCCTTGCTCCTCCGTCAGAGTACTGTAAAAAGCTATAGTTTTGCTAAAAAATCGAGTGGGTGTAAAATGTTACGATAAACAAAACGAGACAAAAGACACCACGCGACAAAGAAAAAAAATCATCATTGACGCTATAGTAAGTTTGTCGTCACCGACATCTCCATGAATTTAATTGGTCTTTATATAATTTCAAGTCATAGTATTGTATATATGTTCAGTCAATTATGGTTCTTTTTGTTGCATGACTGTTTACATAATCAGCATTACAATGCTGGTCATTATTGGGGTGCTTTTACACGTGAATTCAACTGCAACGCGTTCACGTGTAAAGGTCGCATTTTTATTTTGTGGACGCCTACCTATATATATCTACATTTTTTAAAACCCCACATGTCATTTGTGTTACTTTCTTCGAAGCTTCAAGGTAAAGTCTGTTCTAATGCGTTAACGATATCTTCATTTTCTTTTCGTATCTTGTAATTTTAATTTACTGCTTGTAGGGTTAATTCCTTTTCTATCAATTGAATATACCTATATATACTCACAATATTTGGAATGACGCAATATGAAGATTGTCATTTTGCTAATGAAGTGTGAATCTTGAAGTGAACCTATTTTCAGCAGATGATATTGCATTATTTTCATTTTAATACCCCCAAATAAAAATTCATTATTACATGACCTGACTGCTTTGAAATTATTTAGAAACTTTGAATAAAGGAAATAGACCCTGGCTCCAGTAAAATTCGAAAGCAATAAAACATTGCAAAGACTGCCAAAAATTAAAAATATTTAAATCTAAAAAATAAAACATTATTTCAATTGTAGAATCCCTACATTATTTATCATTTAAGATTCTAATGTAAGTCTTTTTTAAATTAGTATTAAAATCATGATTTAACAATGAAAATTGCGTAGAAAATTGCTTATCAATGGCTACAGTTCAATTGCCAAAATCCTAGCATCCGGATTCAATTGTAACGAAAGAAACTATTTTTACCAATTTGTGTGTTACAAAGTAAAGCCTTTATTACCTTTGGCTTCATTACGATTGATTTTATTGGAGAGTCCCTTTTCTAGAATCATCTCAACCGTATGAACTTCACAGTGGGGTAAAATATAGTACTGTATTTCTACACAAGTATTCGTTATTCTTGTGATTGCAGCACCGGTCTTTCTGTCGGCAAGAGACTTCATTCGATACTATTACTATTGACATGAGAAACAAAAGAATGTAGTGGAATATTTTATTGCATTCCTATAAAATTCATGCTATCCTGTCCACTCATACTGAGTTTTCAATACAAAATTGTTGCTTATTAACAGCTTATTTCCCCAATGGTCTGGCTAATTACGTTTTGTGAGATTTGTCGTTTACTTGAACACTTTTCATGAGCATATATGATAAAATGCACCTGAAATACTTTCTTATATACATTATTGTGAAAGTTCTAGGTGCTTTTGCAGAAGGGTGCAATATAGTAAGGTATTTGTATTTTCCAAATTGTAGTTACTATTCTCCTTTGCATAAAACGCTTTTCCACGATTAACAGAGACATTTTTCATGGAAGACGTGAGCTGTAAGGTGGAAGAGAAAATTCAAAAGCTTCCCATCTCCTTGAAACAGTAGCTACCTCAAACAGATTTCACTTCTATTCTAGAAAGCCATTCATGCGTCACACTTTCCCTTCTGACGTACCTAAAGAAGACGATACTTCTGTTTTAATTAAATCGGTCATCTGTCTGGTTGCATGGATATCTTCTGCATATTTACAATTATTACGTTTTTATTAAAACTACCATACAAGCATTACTCTGAATACTATTATATAGTATGCAGATTCAGGTAGCATTCCTGAAAAGCATTAAGTTGCTGTTAATCGATAATTTTTTGACTGTATGTTTTTGGTATTAAATGAGACGATCAGCTTACTGAGTTTCTAGCTTAAAATATATCTTCATTTCGCTTGCTTAGTTGCTTGTACTTTATGCCATTTCCCTTAAGCGTCCCTTACGTAGCCACTGATTTATAGACTCGATTTTTAGGAAATGTGACTTCTATGATTTCCTCTTAATATTTAGTCAGACGGGATACAATGAAAAAGCAAACACATAGCTACTAATAAGTTATTTTAAGTCATTTTTCTAAATGGGGCATAATAGTTTTAAGTAAGAATCTGCAAATATATTGTCATAGCTCAATAGTGTATATATAACCATACGCAGGTTGCAATTAAGTTTATAAGCAGTAACCTATGTCAATGAAATACGAATATACATACATGATACTCATAGATAAGCTTTATTTAATGTTTTCTGTTTACAACAGATATGATGCTTTGGATTTGGTTTTATGTTATTCTGTGTATTTCAACGAATTTTGATTTGTGTCACACCGCCTTACTTTCACATCCTTTTTTGCAAAGCAGGTAATTCGTAATTACTGCTTATATTGCACTTATTGTTCGCTGCTCTATAATTTGTGGTTTGTTTGCTAAGGATTTACTTTTCTGATACGATAACCTGAAAATAAAATCAAATGTTTATAAACTGCAAGTGACAAAATAGACTGACAATAATTTGGTTAGCTTGCAAAATTAGATTTGTTTTTCATTACTGTCTTGGGACTATTTCCCATATTTCTCTTTGGGTCGCTCCCTTTACCTTTGTCCTTGGCATCATATACCAGTCAAATAAGTCTGTTGCATCTCTTACATCATCTTTGTCTTTCTTTCTGTGAGAAGCGCTTTACTTATAGTCAATCTAAAAGTATGCAATTTATGAATTCCCGTTTTTGTTTCTGTTGATACTCAATGACAATTAACTGACAATGCGTCTACAGATGTTATTTTATGCTTAGCAAATAATTCAAATTTTTAGGCAAGATCAGAAGTATAGCAAATTTATTTATTATGTATCCAATTGCAAATAGATCGCTGTTGAATAATACACACAGCAGACAGAAAACTACTGGGAACTTAGCGAACAGAAGAAGCGAATTGATATCCTATAATAACTTAAGACTTGAATAGGTAAACCCTTTACAAGGCAGCACATTACCTATATTCTGGAACCTAAGTTAGAAATACATGTTAGGTTTTGAACAGACGACACGCATTTCATTAACATATTATGTGTGTTACAAATCGTCCTACACAAAACTTAACTTTAAGCACTGAGTATAAATAGAATCTATTCAGCCTTCCATAAAGTAATTTCCTAATCTGATTATTGCAAAAAACAATATAGTTAATGTCTCTACCTACACAGCCTTCAGAATTAAGAACTTTATGTACTGGCAGAACATCCTACTCTAATTTATATATAGCTTACCAAAGCTGGCGTAGGTAGGTATGTAATTACAGTATTGGTTCAGAAGCTATGACTATATTTTTGTTAGATCCACTCCAACTTTCACTTATTGCGTTCTTTACATATTGTTGGTTGGCATTTGGGTTGAAGTAAGGCAGAGGAGGTAAAAGCAAAGGAGGGAGGAGGAGGATTTAAGATGAGGCGACGGACATTTTAAAAACGATTTTACATTACACTTAGTAATGTGTCCTAACGATTTTTAATTAAAATTTTGTAATTGGTTTCCCAAGAAAGAAGCAATTTAAGAGCTGTGATAATGATTACGCATTTTTTATTTTAACCCTAAGGAATTATTTTTGACAGAATATTACAATTGTCAGTAAACAAAACTAAACATAAATGTATTTAGATTCCTGAAATTTTTGGCAAGCTTCGTTTTGAAAGCAAACCCGGAAAGGTAGACTTGATTTGCAGTGCATGCATTCAAAACTTTCTCGACCTGCAATACGGGCATACTGGGATCTTGGGCAGTTGACACAAAATGGACACCCTGTACATTTCATGCCGCATTCGCAACCCATGCATTCAACCTTAACCCATACTTCATCTTCGGAGTATATTGGTTCTGAACCCTTAATTGTGTAAATCTGACCCCTATACTCTACTAGATAGCCACATCCCCTACATTCTAAGTAATACTGATTCCCAGCACTATCCAAATTATTTCCGGAACGATTCTTATCAATACCATTGCCTCCCTGTAAGCAATTATCCCTGCTGTGTACAAGTTTGGGACAGAGCAGAGACTCGCTCACCGAACATCCCAAACATTTTTTCCGGCCAACAAAGCCATGGCCATAATCTTTTACAACGGTCCAGATTTTTTCATCGGGAAAATGATCCACTTCTTGAATAAATCCAAACTTTCCTGAGTAGACTTCATCACTAAGAATGGTCGTTTCAGTTGGATTGCTGGAATCTGAGAAGGAACTCTCGGAAATTTCATTATCTTCTTTCGAAGGAATTCCTTGATAGCCTGAACGTCCCTTTAGGTAGTCCGCGATGAAATCACTTCCAATTTCTTTAGATCTTCGAAACAATTTTTCAAAAATCTTACAAAAATCAAAAATTTGTGGAACATTCAAGTTCGTCCATTTGTTTCTTATACGTCCGCAAATGTTACACATCTTAAACAGAATAAATGCATCATGACAGGAAAATAAAGACCAATAGATACGTATTCCAATTTGCAATAAGAAAATTAGAATTGAAAAATTCAATTTTACAAATATAAGGTGTACCTGTACCTTCAAACAGTTACCCGGATAGCACCGCCGGAAATTTGATGAGCTAAAATATATTATTTAAATCAATGAGTCCAATAAAATGTAATGAAGTTTCCTAACATTCGTCACATGTTGTCACACTACTCTTTATCAAACAATCTTTCCTTAATTCTCCATTTGGATTTCGTAAAATATTAATATAATTTTTGGTTCATAATATTAGTATAATAAACAAATACAATACTGTGTGTAATGAAGGATAATAAAAAATTATGACCTTACATTTAATTTAATATCCAATAGGTCTTCTCCCTGTAGATTTCTGCTTTTACAAAGACAGTACAATAGCAGCCCTATACAGTATATTCTATTATATTGTTAAATAAAGTATATGTGTATAAGTTTTAGGACCGATACCTGATTGAGTTGAGAATATAGGTATTAAATGATCATTATAAAAAAGAGTAACTACTTACGATATCGCTAATGTTTGATTTTAGTTTCCACGAATGATGCTGCTGGGAGACAATGCAGTACTTCTCAAGCAACGTTTGTCAAGAGACTGGAGAAAATATCTTTGTCACCGTAGAACAAAATTATAAAAAAGGTACTTGGGATGAAAATGCACAGGTGAGTTGGGGAAACCTGTTAACCGGTGCAGCTTCTACGTCTAGAATACAGTTTCTTAGAACAATGTTGACGCAGATAAGTTTATTTAATCTTTGAATTTAATTGGCTCTTGATTACGATTGTAAATGATATATCCCTGTAAGTTAGTAATCTCAAATATTTTTATGTAAAATCACTTATTGTTTAGCCTACATTGATATGTTTTTACGCGTGAATCCATATGTATATAAACAATGTCACGTTTGAACACCAACTTGTTGACAATATTATGTCACATTCAACATCACGTTTCAACTGTCATTTCCATCATTTTAATAGGATCACATAATTGTAAATGATGAACTCTTAGTTGAGTAACCCCATGTGGTACGGAAATCAATTCCTTTTGTTATATAAAATGATATTTAGCATACATTGATGTGATTTTGCATGTGAATCGTTTACAAAACAAAACAACATCACGAGTCAAATTTTAATGACCTACTTGTTTTGTAACGCATGAAACACCTGACTATAATTTAATAACGCATATTCCTCATTTGTACGGAATATTACTATTATTTTACTTATTTTTTACAATAAGAATAAAACTTCAATCAAAGCCATAGACAAATTTATTTCCCCAAAGCATTAATAATTAATATGCTTCACAAATATTTTGTGTTCACATATGCAGTAATCACCATGATACATTATACAGAAGGTTGACAAATGTTATACTGAGTGCAACTCATAGTTTTCGTATTATCTAAAAAATACTCACGCTTTCTTAATTTTCACAATTGCGACCATTCTTAATAGTGGGGGAAAGTATATCTGGTAGATTTTATAGATACCGACAATAATAATAAAGCATTGAACAAGAAATGCAGAAATGACAAAATATATATACGGTTATCTATCTACATTTAATTGCTCCTACTTCAAATGGCTTGCTTCTTTTCAATGTAGAATTTAAAATGAAAAAGACTACTGTAAAGGCAGAAATTTATCAAAGTCAATTCATAGCGTGGTTTGTGTAGTTTCACCGTTCTTATCTGTACAAACTGCATTGACTTTCATTGAATTTCTTATTACTAAATTCTTAGCTTAAAAAATTTTTTTTTGGGTTATGAACAACTTGCGTTTGCATCTCAGGTCATTTTTTGTAGTTGGCGTAGACGGTATAGCTATCAACGACAACTATTTCCACCGTTTTGCAAATCAAGAATGCTTCATTTCATCTGATAGTGCATTGGAATATTATTGCATTCTTATCCCTCCTACCTATTTTTCTTTATGACCAGCAAAATATGTTCTTGCATAACCCATCATTATTGCATTCATCTTACTGACCTTCACTTTACTGTCAACTATGCCAATGCCAATATTACATGGTAGGTTAAAAGGGTCAAAACAAGGAATGCCAAAACAAATACTGCCAATCTATTCTGATGCCAATAAGTATACAATATCTGCCAATGCCATTTTTTTATTTTTCTCGTCATTATCACGAATTATTGTACTTAAATGTCAAAATAGGAATGCAAAAAATTATTTAATGTTTGCTTTTTTGTATATAAACTTGCACAAGCCCTCAGAAATTGGATTCCTGTTTTATCGTAGTAGTAGCTAACTTGGTTGAAAATATTTTTGTCCAATTCTCTGTACTTCGCCTATTAGGGAGGAGCCATCCCACAATTGAAGTAGTCGATCATAATACCCGTGCTTATATTTTTGCTTTGCAAATGTGAAAACAAAATCCATATAAAAGGATGAGCATAATAGTGCGTGACTTGGATTGGAGGAGCAAAAGCTCTGGCCTGATACATTTTGGTCGCCAGCAGAAGTCTGGGTCATTTGCATACTCCTTGAGGATATCTGGATATTTTTGTATTTGCCTGTAAACATTCTGTCTGAAAAGAAAGAGGCATCCGTGAATTCGTGATACATGTCCATATCCTACGACTATCGATCCACATACTTCCTCTCTACTAGGCCACGTCTCGGCATGTCTAAGCAACACAAAAGACAGACTACAATCGCTTTTGCCGGTTTTAGAAAGCTGGACTGATAAATTAAACATGCTTATGAGCGTCATTAGCATTTACAATGCAGTGCACAGAACAAAGTAAATGAAAATTTGTTTGGCATATTTTGTCTATTAATTGACATCCAGAGTTATTGGACAATTTTGCATTGTCTTAATTTGCATTGGCACTTTTGACCTACCCAGTCAAATTGGCATTGGCATAGTTAACCGGACACCCCTTCACTTACATTTACCTATTCTTTCTTTACATATACTCTTTTTATATTGAAGTTATAAGTATTAATATAATAAAGTAACAAAAAGCTTTAAATTATTCATTACGCATTCCATTATTTTATTTTCTTTTATTTGTCGTTTAGATATGGGTTATCAAAATTTATAATTTGTATTAATATTACAAAATTAATATTACAAATACATTTCCAGTATTCTTGGGAGAAGTAACTTACTACTGGGAGCATGCACAGAAAAATTGTGCAATTTTGTAAGGTATTTTGTATTTGCCAATTTACTTTTTAGTATCTTCTTTTACGTAAAAATTTCTTACTGATTGATATAAATATAGGATGGAGGACGAAATTCAAGTCCCGTTGTTTGACCTTCTGATTTTTTTATAGTGTGTGCAGTTGATTTTCTAAGTAATTCAAACAGATTTTCTCCATATTCAATAAACCATGCAACATTTTCTATTAGGCATCGCTTTACATTTGACGACAGTACTCAAATTCCAATTAATTTCAGTTCTCTCAATCTCATTCCAGGTAAACGAAGTTTTACCGATCACAGGTCCATAAATTCTGGTGCCTTATGAAATTAGGAACTGTAGCTCGCTAAAATTATTTAAAATTTAAAACTAAACTTAAAAATTACCTATTATCTGAACAATTAGGAAAAGGATCTTCCGTCCTTCCAGAATATATGTAATTTGTCCTGCATTGACGCCTGTTTTTATAATAATATACTACAAATGGCTGACCCATTGTAAACCCAAAACAGTAGCTATGATTGTATTGTATAAAAGTTATCAAATAATTTAAAATGAAGATAGTTATCCGTTATTACAGGTATTCTAATACAGACAATGTGGAAATACCTTTACAAGATACGGATTAACTTAAAATGAAAACAAGTATCTGCATTTATATTGTCAATATGTCATTACGTCAGCCATTGCTGGTAATTTAAGAACTTGCCCCCTTAGAAGTTACCCGCAGGGAACCGCGTGTAAATTACGCGATTTTGAATTAAGGAGTTGTTCCCGAAGGATCCTGCAGGTTTCTGCGGGAATTTACCTGCGTTTGTTTGAACGCCTAAATTTGTGCATAAAATTACATGCAGATAATTATCCGCAGGAAACATGGCGAAAAGGTCATGTTTCACGCGGGATTCGCTACGCAGAACAAACTCGGCTCAATTCTTAATAAGATGTATCTTACGTTAAAAACGTATTTAATTGAATTTCTATATTGTAAAATATATTCCATAATAGTATTATGGAATGTGTCCAATTTTTAAGATATATATTTACGATAAAATTCAATTTAATTTCTACTATATTGTAAAATATATTCTCCGTAATAGTACTATGGAATTTGTCAAAATGTCTGTTGCTACCAAGAATAGAATGATAAAATTTTAGGCCAATTGCGCTGGAAGTTTTGCCAATGTCATTAATTGTTTCCTAATAAAAAAGAAGATAAAGATTGATTATTTGTGTTTAGCCAAAGTAAAAGTTCTTCAGCACAATTGTAAGCAAATAATCAAATTCAGACAATTTGTTTCGGCAACAGTAAACTTTTGGAAGCTTATTTTATGCCGTAATGATCAGAAACTTTAGGTTTTTTAGTAATGCTATTATAGTAAAAGATGAAAGTTATAGCATATCTTAAACCTTATGATGCATTCGTAATTATATGTAGCTAGAATAAAACTTTTGATAATGGAAAAGGTATAAATGAAAAGGCAATTTATCTTTCTAGAGAAACCCTCTTTCTTTATATATTGTTTGGCACATTATGCACTATTGTTGCCCCATAATATTTATAATATTCCTTATATAATGTTTTTTTCCCAGTTTATAAATAATTAAAAATCCAAGGAATAAAGAAGCAGCTTTTTTGCTTTCTGCTTTTTTACAAAAAAGCAAGAAATCAAGTTTTTAAAAAGCAATGCTTTTTGGTTTTTTAATTTCATAAAAATCACTTAGAAGCGCCTGCAAATCATAATGTTTTCTGTAGAAATTGATACAGCAGTGCAATGCAATATAATATTATATTATGCAATATAATATTATATTATGCAATATAATATGCATATTATGCTGCGCCAATTTAATTAGTGCATTATAATTTAATATTTAGAATTGCTGTATTAAGTACTCTACGTGCATTATGTATTCACGACTAAAGCAAAAAGGAAAAATGTTTTTTATTCCCTAGTAAATATCAAATAGTTTACTATGGCCTATATATTTTTTTCACTGTTTTGTAATTATAATTATATGACCTTGCTCAATAAGAGCAGGAAACATTCTGTTTGTGTGCATGTGCAACAGATTATTAAATATTGTTCATATAAGTATATAAGTATAGACCACTAAATAAAACCCGTCTAAGGAACCAAATAAGTGCAATGTACCTAATAATAATAATGGTTGACATACACACTGTATGTAAAGCATTATACAAACTGGATGTAAAATATTACTTCCAATATATTAGACAGAATAATCGTATAGTTTCTCACAGAAGCCGAAAGAGCTATGTGGTAAAATAACTGAACTCTAAATTGGAAGGTCTGGAATTCGAATCCCAGCAGAGGTGTAAAAAGTGTGCCGAGTAGTACCCGCAGGTAGCAATCTAACTAGAGTATGGATTACGATTCTTTTTTGGTTCGCTTGTTCAAGCGTGGGTTTTTACCCGCAGGTAAAAGGGCCAATTTTCTGCGTGTAAGAAACCGCGCAGAAAGCAAAAAATTGTTTTGGATTATTGCGGGGTAAAACCCGCAGGTGCATAACTGCAGTTTACTATACACAGTTAAAAGTGCCAATTATCTGCGTGTAGGTAGTGGGAACTTCCCCGCAGAGTTCTGCGTGGCCATTTTTGACAGGGTGATTATTGAATTACTTTGAACGCCCTCTCTAAGGAATGGCTAATCAGGAGATTTAATTAAAATACAATTAACATGCAATATAAAATGCAAGCAATTAAGTTGCCAACATATTTTCGAATAGATAAAGTTATGCCATAAACTGATAATTTTATACTGGCTGTGAAACCTATTGACGTGGGTTTAATTTTCGTAATTGGTGAATAGGACAATGAGCAATATCATTTAGAGAAGCTGACGACACTAGGGTGCCCAAAATCTCCAATGCCTGCAAAAGAAACTAGTAAGCTCTAAACTGTAGATCTAGAGTACTCTTGCATGTACAACATTTATGTTAACAACTCATTTCCTGTTGCTAGATTGAAAATACTGAGTAGTATAAATAGAAAATAATCAGTTTTCCACAAAGCAATTTCCTAATTCGATGATTTGGAAAGGCAATCTTTTAATGATCAATCTGCATAGCGTCTTAGCTTTATGCAAACCAATTTCACAGAGTGGACAGCCCACACAGTTCTACATTAGCTTCTGGATGGATGAGATACCAAGATAGACGTACTTCTGACTTCTGACTTCTACGAAAAATGTTATCTACATGCTCTATAGTCACAGTAATGCACAATATTATACAATAAATCTGTTACTTCAATTTATGTACATGACAATCTCAGAAACCGAAAACTATCAAAATAACAATAATTTCTTTAATAGAGAGCTACGCCTAAACATTATGTCTTGTAGTAATATTGTGTCTTTTAGTGTGCATAGTAGTCATTGGTTCAGTTAGTATCGTAATACATTTTTCCATTCTTGCAGGGTTTCTTCCTCCCACTCGTTGAAATAGGAGAAAGCATACCTCACATATGAATTTTAGTACTTAATTTTGTAAAGTATCTATTGACTTAGTAGAACCAACCTTAATTCCTACCCACACCCTCTTTCTAACTATGTTTCTCCTACTCACCAATTATTAAGAGAATTGACACAGAACAAAACTGTGTTATTTTATTGTTCTACTCACATTATACTTACATGCTCTACTCTGGGTTAAGGCGGACAGGCGGAGGCAGACCAATTGATACTCTCTGCGTGTGGTACGGCGATTGAGACCACCTTTTTTCGTATATACAGGAAAAGCATTCACCCCAATTCCCAACTTTTGTTACAGTAGACAGTACTTTTATTTACTTATGCAGCAAAGCCTTGGAAATGTACTGTGGAAAGACATATTATACATACCTGCATATTTCGTTGATATGTATTTTAGTTTTGTATTCAGGTTGAGGGTTAGTCTCCAATGCAAATAAAAGCAATTGCAGTAGGAAGTTTCATACCAATGGCTATTCACGGTCATTCTATTGGCAAGCTACTCCATTTGACAGCTATTACCATAGCGTTTACCTGTTTCCCTGTTTACCACAAATAGTACTGTCTTTTTGAGTTGCAAAAGAATGTTTCATTTTATCTGACAGTGCAATGCAAGATTTTATTGCACTATGATGCGCCTTATTTTCACGTTTATGTCAATGTGCTTTTTCTTTTAATAACAGATACTTCTTTCTACTATCTTTTCATACATATGCATATTCTCCATGCAAATTCCAATCATCCGGTCGCCCTTGAGACTTACCCCAAGTAGAAATTTGTTATTTTTAATAGCAGTGGAGGAATAAATGATGAAACAGGAGTACTGAATAATAAGGTTAACAATTAGCTAAAGGTACTTATTTTTACGATACTGGAACGATATTTAATATTTGTAAGTGATTTTTTATAACACTACTCCATAGAATACACTTTTTGCTGTTTAATAAACATTTTTCGAAAGTAGCAACTCAGAGGTCTCTCGTTTTCATGGTAATTCTTCCTCGGTGAGTTATGGTTATGAGCAGTAGATATTGATTTTCTAAGTATGTAATTCGAACAGATTTTCTTCCCACTGTTTTCCTACGTGATATTTTCTTATATCATAATCACATATTAGAAATGGCAGGACTCCTGCAGCATTACATAAACATGATGGTATACCAGGATTCAGCATTATAAGTACGTTTGAAAAATTGTATAGCAAAGATTGCCATCACACAAAGCAAACCATTTTAATAGAAGATACTTTGAAAACAAGTAGGTGGTTTTGTACAAAAAACTTACAGTACTATGTACAGCTTAACTACAGCTAAAGGTTGTCTCAACATTATTACCATTAGCTAATCGAATTTTATCTGAATCATTATGCGAACAAAGCAGGGACATAATATAATATTAAGTGACTTAAGAATATCTAGCGGTGATGCAGAACAGAACTACTCAAAAATACGGGTGGATTTACATAGAAAATGCGAATTTAATTTTTGCTAGGGCAGTAATTTCATTACTTTTAATTATACTAATAAAATTCGAAAGCGATATATAAAGTCCCAAGAAACGCTGAATGGCCACTTTCGACTTTTTAGTGTGACAAAAAGCAGGATAAAAGATTTTTAAATGCTAAATTACAGTTTTAATGTATCCCAAGCAGGTGTTTTAAAGTATTTGCAACTTTCGACAACTAAATACTGTTCATCGTACACAGAAGATTCATTCTATTTTGCCTTCTCATTATTCTTAGACCCGAAAACATTGAGAAGATACGAAAAAGATGTTACCTTCGATTTTAAACTATAATATGCCTATATAATGCAATGCATATATGTTAATAACGCCTCGATATATTTCAACAAGCTTTGTCTGGCTCCATAAAAACCCATTGCTAAATATAGAACATACTTGAAAATGTGAATTGTTAATTTCTTTATTGCAAATTAGATTATCTGCTAAGAAAAGCTAAAACGAAAACAAATATTTATTAACTGTCAGTGTAGACAGTGAAGAGTAGATCATATTATATATTCTCACTGTTCTGTGATTACATTTACTTTTACGGTCTTGGAACTGCTTTCATATTTGTATTAGTGCTTTCCACAGTTCCACCGCTCCAACTTGTGCTAAAACCAATCGCACCTAACATGGCCTTCATTTTCATTTCCGTCGGAAGCTTTTCTTTCCTTTTGTGTACTACTGTACATTACAGCGTGGAGTTGAGTCTTTCCGGTCTCAAAGCTGGCAAAAGCGTGAAGTTCATATTTCTTTCCCATTTATTTCTTCTTAACGAAAACTGCATGATTATTAACTTATTAATTAATGTTTCGTTCTGCCAAACTTTATCATCTGATAAACAAATCCCCTGTTATTCATTTTTCACTGTATTTCTATAAATACGACACATAATGTTAATGGAATAGAGAGACACATCATGTATGTTGAGCAAACTGAAATCTTCAAACCTCACTTTGTTAATTTATTATATATACATAACAGTGGCTTAGTATTAGACAATATTTATGGTATTATGACGCATGAATCTTATTTACCTATCAATGAAATTGCATGAAAGGAAAATAGAGTTGCCGAGCGAAATGAAAATGAACTTACCGCCTTCTAAGGCAGCAAAGTCAATTTTTTCTCGTATTTGTAATTCTTGCTGCCTGTTTTTGCTATGCTTTTTTATTTCGCGAAGCAAAAATTGTTTATCTATGCAGTACCAACCTTTATGCAGCGTATTGTTTAAAAGAATGATATTTTCAAGTCTTTTGCAAATCCTACAATGGTTTTTCTTTGTATTTTTGGGTGATATGTATAGGGTGTACAGGGAGCTAATTTTGGAAATGTAATGCAAATCGTATCGTAATTATATTGGGTAGCCATAAAAAATATGAGATCGTAGCTTACGATGGGTTGACGATGATTTGAAAATGAAATCTGCTCCTTAGGTCATCTTATAATACGTATCTAGTTTGTAGTTTGCAAAATGTGTAAATTTGAGTTCCTATTCCTATTATTCATATATGCATTAGAATTAACAAATTGGCTAAATTGGTAATAAATTACTAAACAAAACGCTACAGTCTATAATCTACATTTAAGGAAAATTTTGTTTATTTGCGAAAAATGATTGTAGATGATAAGACATTCTAGAAAAATTTTCTAAAAGACAGTCACAGAAGAAATGAATTCTTTAGAGTAAACACTAATTATACCTTATGTCTTTTGCATTATATTTTCTCCACTTATTATTGAGAAATTCGTGAGAGTTGATCATGGAGAAAGTACAGTTTACAACAGGTTTACATTACTTACGGTATTTGATTAGTTATTATTTTAAGAATATTTTGCATTTAGGATTACGTACCTTTTATGTTTGATAGTACTATAAAGCTCATTAAACAGTACAAAATACATTATTACCAATTATAATTTATGCGAACTACAATGACAAGTAATCAATAAAGTCAAAAAAGGGAGAATAAATGAAATCTGCAAATAAAGGCGGATTTGAGACATAACTTTCTTAATATATGGGGTGTCAATTGGTTACAGTTAATAAAAAAAATTTGTTTAGCATTCAACCCTGAAGTGAGATTGAGAATGTAGTTGTTACTCATGTAATTAAACATAAATAAACCTTGTCTCCATAAATTTTCGATAAGCTTTATTCTGAAAGCAGAAACGGAGAGGCATGACACCATGACATCTCATACACTGGAACGGGTATTTTAATCCAGTACTGGTATACAAGGAAGTTGGGCAAAGGACGCAAAATGGACATCCTCCACATGTGCATTTTGGTTTAACCCAAGCCTCATCTTCATAGTAATATGTTAGCTCCGATCTGTCAAGTGTTACTGCTTGCCCGTTATACTCCGTTCGAAAGCCACACCTTCTGCATTCAATGTAATAGTGATTCCATGCACTACGTTCCAAAGAGTTTCTGTAACTGTTCCAATCAAAGCAATGTCCACTCTGTTGGCAACCTACGGAGCACCTGAATCCATTCCAATCCTGGTAATACAAGTGTCTATGGCGAAACGCAGAGTTTCTATACATACATTCCGAATATTGTTTCTGTTCAGAAAAACCATGACCGTACTCTTTCACAATGGTACAGAGGTTGCGGTTGTGGACAGGGAAATATTCCATTGACTGGTCCATTCCCCTTATTTCTGCGTAGATGTCATCAATTTCTTGGTAGAGAAGGCTCGTACGAGTTTCACTTCTATGACTGCTCGAATAGGAAAAGTGACTCAGTGACTTCTTGTCCTTGTCTTCTGTCAAAATTATGTTTCCTGCAGGACTTATTCGCTCCCTGCTCCAGGTGTCAGAATGTATTCTTGTTCCCATTTCTTCAGATCTTAGCATCCAGTTTTGATAGTTTTCAAAAACAGTCAAATCCGTCAATTCGCTATCAGTGCCTCCGCAAAAGTTTCCCATCTGAAACAGAACGTCATATGTGCAGGCAAAACACAATGGATTACATGCCAGAGGCTTTCGCATTTCTACATCATCCCAAATGTGAAACTAATTATTCAAATCAACAATCATTATATGTATACTACAAAATGAGACAAAGTTATTAATAAAAATGGAAATATTTTGTGATGATTTCAGGTATTCTTTAGTACGAGATAAAATGTCTTCCACAGCGTTTAAATTGCCCATATCTTTATACAGGTTATACTGTACTGTTGCATTATTTCAGGTGACAACCCTCACGAATATTACCCTAGCATCATTTATTAAATGACAGCATTAAATAAATAAAAACCACATATCCATAGCTGACCAACTTCCTAATCGAATTACTTATTTAAGAAGACAATTATAAGATTATTTTCATATCTACTGTCTACTCAATGCTTTAGGCAAACTCCTACACTCACAACTCACTTACGCAAATTAAACCTCCTACGATATTCGTAATCTCTATTAGAACCCAATCCATGCGAGGTTGACGTGAAGAAAGTATTCACTGTAAAAGTATGATAAAATTTATCGAACTTGAAATGGGTTTTTAAACTATACCACTTTGCTAAATGTAATATTCACAGCAAGATTGATGAATATTATAGCTTAATTTATGTTCACTTCTTTTAATTGTTCAGAATTAGTCCTAACAAAACAAATTTGAAATAAATATGCGATTTTCTGTCTTTAAGTTTGCAAAATTTAATGCAAGGTTGCTAATGTTAGGTAATTAAATAATATTACGTTAGTAGTCAGTAGTCTTCCTCAGGTGCTATTCGTATGGAAATCAAAATGCAGCAGTACTTCCACTTGTTAAAAAGGATATTCCTGTTCTTAAAGTAATGAATTATCCGAATTATGTCAGTCCTCGATCCATATTTTACTGAAATCGATATGTATAAAATTGTATTCCAGCCGATCTGTGTTAAGGTTTCGGTTTCCAGCGTACGACATTAAAACGAGATGAAGGTTTTCTCCTCCCGTGACGTTTCCCAGACACTGGAGGAACAACATGTATTCTTATTCATTTTATAAAAGTGGAATTAGGAAGATACACTTGTGCATTGGGAAACTACCTGTTGGATGTGTCTTCGTCTTATAGTTATCACCAAAGATGTGCAGTCTGATTTACAAAGTATCGCTTAAAGAAGAACTTAAAATTTTATCACTGCACCAAACAGGGAGATTTTCCGCAACTTGAATTACAATACAATTTTCTTGCGTTCCATGGAAAGGTTTTGTATTTATTTTTCTGGTCTAAATCGACTGTGCCTACAAAGAAAGCGAAAGGTTATTAACTTTCTCCCTGTATTCTACGGTTGAAGCATAAATTTTAGACCAATCCGGACCCAAGAAGGCATTGATGTCACCATTGACGTATTTAAGTATATTTCAATAGACATTTGCACTACTTCAATGGGATCTAATACTTGCAACTGATATGCTCCTGTAATTGGTTCATTATATTCATTAATGGTTATTTGTTTCACTGCAACTGCATGACAAAACAACCATTTTTATATAAAAAGTACATTAATGCTTAGTTGATACATAATTGGTGTGTTCTTGCACGTGAACTCGTGTCCAAAGTCCAAACGACTTCACGTGTGGAACCTCCAGTTTTATTTTTTAATTTTCTATCTTTTCACTACTAAACATTTTGTATTTTTCTTGGGGGCCTGATGAAGAAGGTACCTGACAATACGCAGAAATATATCTTCCATATCCAACCTTGAATATATATCCTTATAATGCATTATGGGGCACAGTTTTCTAAGCGAAAGACAATAATTTAGTTGAGTCATAAACCGGTTCCAAAAATTCGAATAATGTGGAATTCATCCCTTGATAAATTTTATTTTCCTTAGCCCTTTGAACGAATGAAAATTGTAGCGAAACCTGAAGTAATTGGTTACTACCTTCATGTACACCATATCGACATCGACCTATATATTTCTTTTAGTTATTTTATGCATTATCTCTGTCCACTGACGCTAAATGAAATCAAATTGCACATCCCAATATCTCTGTAGATTTCATTATTTTTGCTTTATGTGAAGTCAATGCAAATGTCGAATTTCACAACCTTATTTGGTAGCAGCTAGAAATTACTTACTATTATACCTTCCCTTGTACAGTACCCTTTTTGTAATTAATATAATGCATTTTCCAAGGACTTCCGACGAAACTTAACATGGCTTCACATTTCAGTTGTGCTTCTGTCGGATCCCTGGCATTTCGTCGAAAGGCAATTCGCACTCGGGCAATTCGTCGACAGTTAATTCGCCACGCAGTTAATTCGCCACGCAGGCAAGTCGCCACACAGTTAACTCGCCACACATGCAATTCGTCGACAGGCAAATGGTCGAATTTAGAAAAAAGGCGCAACAAGCAATCGCGCATTTAAAAAACCAATAATGGATTGCATTGACTTTGGCTAATAGAATTTCTTAGACTTTCTTTGACCGCACGAACGCACTTTTCATAGTTGTGTATGCTATAATATCCGTCATAATTCATGTGCAACGGGTGGTATTCCGCAGGTGGTAAGGGTAAAAGCTAAGAGTAAAGAGAAAATCTCATTTTTTCTGAAATATTTTGCATTTTCTTCTGCTAATTACACTTTGAGTGTTACAATGTCTAAATACCAGTGTGCGGAACATACTTATACGTAAAATAAAGTGCGTGAAAAATTGTTTACTGGAGATGTACTAATCGTGGGTGCAATCGTGGGTGAAATCAGGATACAAAAAGAAGAGGCATAACAGTCCTCAGTTGAGCATACTGTTTGTGTACCGTCTGCGGTAAAGTACTTAAGTCCATTAATGATAATACCCGATCAGTTTAAAAAATATGACAATAAAGAATTTTTGAGATAAGATTTTGTAGGCGAAGAGCGTATACTAATTTATGCAACCAAAGAAAACTTAACAGTGAGTATAAAGTATAGTAATCACTGCATGTAAAATTAGTTTACTTGGCTCGTTTCTTAAATTCGACCATTTGCCTGTCGACGAATTGCATGCGTGGCGAGTTAACTGTGTGGCGACTTGCCTGCATGGCGAATTAACTGCGTGGCGAATTAACTGTCGACGAATTGCCCGAGTGCGAATTGCCTTTCGACGAAATGCCCTGTAACCGCTTCTGTCTCAGTGTCAGTAAGCAACAGATGTTGATTTGATAAGAAAGTCAAGCAGATTTCTTTCGTAATGCAAAAATAACACCGTACGTCATACTGCGTGCGGCATGCTTCATCTATTGTTAATTATATAACATTTTTATTAGATAGACAGTCTTAGTAGTTCGTTGAATTAAATAGCCAATTCATATTATTTCATACAAGCCGATTAGCCCCAATGAGCGTTCACTTACATCTAGCCCGCAAAGCAAATCGAAGATTTGCAGAAATTAATCTAGCTTTCAATTTTTATCAATGCGGTTGAACTTTGTCAAAAGTAGAATTGTTAAAAGTGTGCACCCTTGCTGTCTAAGCCAATGAGCATTTTGGCTACACAGAATCCAAAATTGAGCCTACAGAAGACAAATAATCATCGAAATCCCATTAGAATATAGTATAAGTTATAAGAGTAATTGTTAAGAATTTGAGTTATTTTGAGAATCAATTTATATTTTTTAGTTATCCTTGATTTTGTATTTTGTATAAATGTCTAACGTTAGTTGTACGTTTAGATGATAGAGTTGTGTAGATTGAACTCTCTAGAACGAAGAAGAGTGTAGTGTTGTTGAGAACGTTGTAGCGATCGAACGTAAGACCTAGCACTGCTAGCTGTTCTACTGAACCTGATTAATTTTGATAATTATTTCTTTTCTGTTGGTATTTGTAGTTTTAATTTAACTAAATAAATATAGTTAAACAAGATACCTACTTCCATTCGTTAATTAGTCACTTTTGAATCATACTCAATCACATACATTTTCGTTGGAGGAAAGGTCGAAGGGTATTTGGCCATAAGAACCCCAACATTAGTGGCGCGGACTGTAGGATTGATTGTTGTTTGTGATTGACATTCGAAATGCATTAGTGATATCGATACCTGACAAGAATTAAGTGACGATGGAAGCAACTAAACGAAAACGAGCCGCCATTCGGACGGTTTTTACGAAAACAGCCAATGATTTGGATGACGAACTGAAGAAAACTACAATTAACGAAAGAACAATCAACATGCTGTTGAGTCGATTAGAAGGTACTGGTCAGCGGCTTCAAGAGGCCAACGAAGAAATTTTGGTTGCTCTTACCGAAAGTGATGCTGGTCCGGAACCTTTCGAAGCAGAAGTGATGACGAGTGAAACATACAACTATCGATTGAGTGACTTGCAATATCAGGTACAGGCAGTCATTAATAAAAATAAGAACGTCCTGGCAGATGAATTCTTGTCAGTGGACGGCGACGGTGATGATGCTAAGTCCAAAAGAAAGTTCAAACTCCCCAAAATCGAATGGAAGAAGTTTGGTGGAGATCCGAAAGACTGGTTGGGATTTTGGGGTCAGTTTTCCAAAATTCACGATGACAAAGAAATGGATTTAGCCGATAAGTTTCAATACTTATTGCAAGCAGTTGAAACTGGAACTAGAGCTGCCATTTTGGTTGGGAGTTTTCCCCCAAGTGGTAAATGTTATCCTAAGGCCATTGAAAGCCTTAAGGACAGATTTGGCAACGAAGAGACACTAGTGGAAGTTTACGTTCGTGAGCTCTTGAAGCTAGTGCTACAGAATGCTATGAATCCGAAAATGAAGGTTGTGTTATCGTCACTGTATGACCGTTTGGAAACACAACTTAGAGCTCTGGAGACACTTGGAGTCACCAGTGATAAATACGCCTCTATGCTTTATCCTCTAGTGGAGTCGTGCTTGCCAGAGGACGTCTTACGAGCCTGGGAAAGAAATCGGAATCGAGGAAGAGAAACCAATGCTCCAGCTGAAGGATCTACGAAAAATCAATTAACGTTGTTAATTGATTTTCTACACGGTGAAGTCAAAAGCGAAGAAAGAATTTCAGTTGCCAGACAAGGATTTGCAATTGGAAAAGAACCCAAGAAAGAAAACAAGAAAACCGAAGAACAAGAAACTGTTCCTACTGCTGCCGGATTATTTGTAGGCACCGACCAGTCAAGAACAGGCAAGAAATCTTGCGGATTTTGTGACATGACTAATCATTTCACTAAAGACTGTAACCGTGGAAAGAGGATGTCCCTTGCTGAAAAGAAAAGTATTCTACTGAAAAAGGGTGTCTGTTTCATTTGTTTTGAACGTGGGCATACTGCTAAATTTTGCAAAGCAAAACCGCAGTGCTCAGTGTGTACTTTCAGACATTATACGATTATGTGCCCAGAGTTGAACGCACATAAAACTGAAAAGTCACAAGATAAGAAATCACAAGTGATTTCTGAAAAGACTGATTCGAAGGACAATGTACTTGCTAATAATACCAGTTCCCCAGAAGTGTTATTACAGACATTGATTGTTATTTTGATTAATGGAAAGAATGAACAGAAAATTAGAGCAGTGATTGATCAGTGTTCTCAAAGATCTTACCTTTCAGAGAGAGCAGCGAAAGCAGTCGGATACGTGAGTACCGGAAAAGAAACTGTTGTGCATAATTTGTTTGGTGGTTTCCGCACTAAACCAAAAGAACATTTCCGGTATCAGATTCGATTGTGTGATTTGAACAAGAAATACTACTGCACATTTGAAACCTTGAATGAACAACAGATATGTGCAGACATCCCGAAAGTCAAGACAGGACCTTGGCTTACCGAATTGAAGTCAGCAAATATTTCTCTCTCAGATATTGCTTCGACTAATAAAGATATTGACTTGCTCATCGGTGCTGATGTGGCAGGAAAATTACTGACAGGAAATCTGAAGCAATTAAATGCTGGACCTGTAGCAGTAGAATATCACCTGGGCTGGACTTTGATGGGGAAAATACCGGGTGAGATTGCTAAGAGTAGTAGTAGTCTCCTTGTTACTACTTTACATGTGACTGATGCCAGTATACAGGATTTATGGAAACTGGATGCGATTGGGATTTGCGATCCAGCAGAATCCAAATCAGAGAACGAGATTCAAGAGGCTGCAATGAATCATTTTTTGCAGACCGTGAAGATTAACGATGAAGGACGCTATGAAATTGCGTTACCCTTCACATGCGAACCAGAAAGATTGCCTACTAATGAAAAGATGGCAGAAAAACGAATGAATACACTTACGAGAAAAATGGTCGCTAGTGACATAATTGAAGATTATAAGAATGTATTCAATGTGTGGGAACAAGAAGGAGTTATTGAAGAAGTTCCTATTGAAGAATATAACAATTACGGTCACTACATGCCTCATCGTGCAGTGTACAAAGATTATGGCACTACTAAGATAAGACCCGTATTTGATGCTTCAGCGAAAGAAAGATTTTCACCATCACTCAACGATATTTTAGAAAAGGGACCGAACTTGTTAGAATTAATCCCTTCTATACTGACGAAATTCCGTTTGAAGAAAATTGGAGTGTTGGCAGACATAAAGAAAGCGTTCTTGCAAATTAGTGTAAGACCAGAAGATCGTGATTTTCTACGTTTTCTCTACTGGAGCAAAACAGAAAACGATTTTGAAAACTTAAGAAAGTTCAGACACAGACGAGTTGTATTTGGTGTGACGTGCAGCCCTTTTCTTTTAGGAGCTACTTTAAACTATCATTTCGACAGTGCACCAAATTATCTCAAAGAAACTGCAGAGATTCTAAAATCATCATTTTATATCGACAACTGTGTTACCAGCTTGGACGATATTAATGATGTGGAAAAATTCAAGAATGAATCAGAGGAATTGTTAGCTTCCGCCAAGTTTGACTTAAGAGGGTGGGAGTGGAGCAATCCTGACGGAGAAAACCGAACTGTTCCAGTACTTGGACTTACTTGGGATCTGAAGGAAGACACCTTGTCGTGTGATCTTCGCAATTTCCCCACAGAATTTTCTCCTCTGACGAAAAGAAAAATTCTATCCGCTGCTCATCGGATATTCGACCCCCTTGGGTTTACAGCACCTGTAACACTTCTACCGAAGTTGCTGTTACAGAAAACTTGGACTTTGAAGATCGGATGGGATAAAGAATTACCAGAGGAAATTAGTAAGCCTTTTATTAATTGGATCCAATCAGTTCAGATTTTAAGTGATGTGAAAATCCCCCGATGGACTTTTACTGAATCAAATGAAAAGGAGAAGTGGACACTACATGTTTTTGCAGATGCCAGCAAACAGGCTTACGCTGCGTGTTTTTACTTGAGGTCGGAAAATTCTGATTCCATTTCTGTTCAGCTTTTGCTTGCCAAGACCAGAGTGGCATCAGTGAAACCGATTACGATTCCACGCTTGGAGCTGTTAGCTTGTTGTATTGCAGCTCGATTAGCGAATTCTGTAAGAAAGATACTGAATTATAATGACATTGTTACTCACTATTGGACAGATTCATCCAACGCATTGTGCTGGATACATAAACAAGACCGGTGGGGAACATTTGTCAGCAACAGAGTGAAAGAAATATTGACTTTAAGTTCAAAGTCAGATTGGCACCACATTCCGGGACATTTTAATCCAGCCGATTTACCATCGAGAGGTTGTAGTGCAAAGATGCTTCTTCAAACATCTTGGTGGGAGGGACCGGAATGGCTACGAAAACCGAAAGAGTGTTGGCCAAAAAGTCATGCAGAACCTGATGAAGAAATCGTGAATTGTGAGAAATTGAAGACTGTAGTAACCCGTTTAGCTACGACAGAAAATAAAAATTTCTCATCCCGACTTCTGCAAACGAAACGAACTGCTAGTTTCAGGAAAATTGTACGAATTACAGCTTGGATTCGTCGATATCTTGAAAACTTTTGCAAAAAATACAGCAAAAAGAAAACAATTACGATTCCAGATGAAGTTGGAAAGAAAACTTTTCTTACTCTTGATGAACTCGAAGGAGCTGAAATGAGAATAGCAAGACTGGTACAAGAAGAAGCATTAGCAGAGTATCCAGAATTCATCAAAGGGTTAGCTGTATACAGGGATGAAACTGGAATACTTCGGGTGAAAACGAAAATCACACGAAGAGAAGATTCGATGAATTTTAGATGTCCTATTGTGCTTCCGAATCAACATCCAATTGTCAAGCTCACTGTTTTGGATTATCATAGGCAACTAGGACATTCCCCGGCGCAAACTTTACTTTGTGTCCTCAGAGAAAAGTTTTGGATTGTCCGATCCAGAAAAATTGTCAAGACTGTAATACGTGAATGTATTACTTGTAAAAGATTTGATGCGAGAAATATTGAAACAGAACCTGCCCCATTGCCGGCAGACAGAGTCAAGGAAGCAGCCGTGTTTGAAGTGACAGGAATCGATCTCGCAGGGCCTCTGTATTTGAAAGGGGGTGAAAAGTCCTGGATTGTGCTTTTCACTTGCGCCGTGTACAGAGCCGTACATTTAGAATTAGTGACTTCATTATCCACGGATGCATTTCTTCAGGCATTACGCCGATTTATTTCTCGACGAGGAAGACCGACTACCATTTACAGCGATAATGGTACGAATTTCGTTGGAACATACAACTTGTTTAAAGCTGTGAATTGGAAATCTGTTGAATCATACGCCGTTGTTGAGAAGATCCAGTGGAAATTCATTCCGCCGACCGGAGCCTGGTGGGGCGGATGGTGGGAGCGTATGGTGCAGATGGTGAAGAAGATATTGCGACGAGTACTTGGCCGTGCTTCGTTGGACTACGAAGAGTTAGTTACGGTGCTCTGTGATGCAGAAGCAATCGTAAACAGACGTCCACTGACTTACCTGAGTGAAGACCCGGAGGATTTAATCCCATTGACACCTGCTATGTTTCTCCAAGAGGTACGTGAAGTTGGTGTTCCGGACATAGATCAAATTGACCGAGCTTTTCTGGATAAGCGTTTTCTGTATCGTCAACGACTCAGAGATGACCTGCGGAAAAGATTTAGACAAGAATATCTCGCGATGCTGTTACAACCCTCAAAGAACATGAAGAATTGCAAACCGGTTGCAGTCGGAGATATTGTTTTGATTGAAGCGGATAACATGAAGAGGATCGACTGGAACCTGGCTAGAGTCATGGAAATCTACCCAGGACGAGACGGAATTGTTCGTGTTGTAAAGTTGAAGACTGTTAAGGGGCAGATTACCCGACCTTTGCAACGAATATATCCACTTGAAGTTTCACATGAGGATCGTTCGAAGACTTTTGTGAATTTATTCAAGACTACGGAAGAATTGGAGGTTGTCACTCGTAGTGGTCGAAGAGTGAAACCACCAGTGAGATTTAGTTAGACTAGATTAAGTTGAATTTGTTATTTATCATTTATTTGAATTGAATTATATTACAATTTAATGAAATTTCTCATGTTTTCGAAATTCCAGGTGGGAGTTATGTTAAGAATTTGAGTTATTTTGAGAATCAATTTATATTTTTTAGTTATCCTTGATTTTGTATTTTGTATAAATGTCTAACGTTAGTTGTACGTTTAGATGATAGAGTTGTGTAGATTGAACTCTCTAGAACGAAGAAGAGTGTAGTGTTGTTGAGAACGTTGTAGCGATCGAACGTAAGACCTAGCACTGCTAGCTGTTCTACTGAACCTGATTAATTTTGATAATTATTTCTTTTCTGTTGGTATTTGTAGTTTTAATTTAACTAAATAAATATAGTTAAACAAGATACCTACTTCCATTCGTTAATTAGTCACTTTTGAATCATACTCAATCACATACATTTTCGTTGGAGGAAAGGTCGAAGGGTATTTGGCCATAAGAACCCCAACAGTAATATTTCCATGTACTGTTAATACGGACGATGATTTTTCCTATGTACACTCTGAGAATAGAGCACGACGTAAAATATTATTCATCAACTGTATTAATTTTATTATTGTAAGGATTTATTTTATATTTCCTACAATTTCCTATTTCATGGAAATTATGGTAGTTGTTATTGGATATTTGGAAACACACACAAGTGCCTATTATTATAATAGTAATACAATCGACATTATAATAATTTCTTCTTAGACTTTTCAAAATCTTTTATTTCGGTATCTGTAAAATCAAAGAAAATATTTAAAACCATCACGTTTGTAATATTCACGTTTTTATTATTTAATTTCTGTTGTACGTACACGTGAGAAAGCAGCTATTCTTTAATAATGAATTACATGTACCTAAGTCATCTCTACCTTTCCCCGATATTGAATTGAAACGTTGCATAATCTAAATGTCATAATTTTACGGGTTAATGATGAGAATGCATAAAGTTATATCATTTCTGACTATCATGATGCAGACAGGTACATTGGCAGTTGGTCTCTGTAAACTATGCTGATTATGTAGTAATGAAATATGAGGTTGAAAAATAATTGCATAAACAAAGTAAAGAAGATTCCTGATTTCTGAACGTGATGTTTTTGTACACGAATTCACGTGAGAAAGCCCATCAATGTACACAAGGTTACCAAAGATGGTTTAATGAGCCAATTACATGAGTTTATCAGTTACAAAAAAATTAAAACCCACAAAAGTAGTATAAATCTCTGTTGAAATATGCCTCTGTACGTCAATAACGTCAAAACATTCCTGTTTCCTGATTGTGTGCTACCTAAGAGTGAATTATGTACCCGAAAAACATTGCACAACGACCAACAGGTTGTCTCAGTCTCCTGCGTATTTCAGATTCCATAATCGTCAAGTTTATGTTGTGAAAATCAAAGACTCTTTGTAGGAGTATTATTTGGAGGTTTGCATATGACGCGTATTCGTCGATCTTCTATATAAACCAAAAAGGAGTAAGTTTTCTTCCCCCAGTATCCGGACAAGCTTTGCGGGAGGAGAAAGCTTCATCTCAACTCAAGCATCTCAAGTTGGAAACCCTTACCCAAACGCACATCGGCTGATACATTACTACCTAAGTCATTTCATTTTTAATGATCATTTAATACACATATCAGAAATTTGAGTTGACTATTGATCGGGCGTCGACATTTAGTAATTCTTTTATTTTGACTACAGAGCCGCAGTTGCAAGTGCTGTTTCATTTTGATTCGCAAACGCAGATCGTGAGGGAAACTACTTACTTGATATCATTAGTAAGTATGGGATTGTTTTAATTGTGTATTATTAATTATTAATCCCATATGTTGATTTAACGTAAAGGCTAAATGTTACGAAATTAAATAGAAAATTTTACTAATATTTCAAATGTTTTTACAAATTATTTCCATCTCCATCTGAACCGAGAATTTTCTGAATAATTTAGCTTCACAAGTAAGTAAAAAATATTTACTGCAAATGTATACGTTACTGTCAACAAAAAGAAATTCATTTTTACATTTTATTTCCTTATATGGCATGGTTCAATATGATGGGTTGTCATTGAAAGCTTTTGTCGAATAGAAAGCGTAATCAGAGTCAGTGAGTGTATTGGAAGTTTGACAAAGTCTGTGATACTTTGTGTACATGATAACATGAAACGCAATATCTTTTAAATAATCATACCAGGAAATTATTTCATGAAAATTATTTTCCATTTAATAATTCAATATCTTTTAATGATTTTTTCTTGATACAATGCAGCAATAATATCAAACGCACCGTACTATACCCACTAAAGCTTTTATCAATGTAACTGAAGTGTAATCAAAGTGGAATATATAACAATTCATTTTAAAAGGCAAATAATTACTTATTTATATTGAAACTTTTTTGAAAGGAGACAATTATAAAATATTAACTCAATTATACGCATATTTTTTTAGCAGATCGCGTTCTGCACTGTGCTTTGGGGACAACTTGAAAGGTTAGCAGACGTTACAAAGGAATCAAATGATTTTGTAAAATTCATTGAAGCATGAAGAATAATTGTATTTTGTATTTCAGATGGGAAACTGCTGCGGACGCATTAAAAACAAGTGCATTGACTCAAATGATCAAAACGCTGAAAATGAGTTTGAAATGGGCGAAAACTGGAAGCGAAGAGGTGGCGAAGTTGGTCAAAATATAACTGGTGAAAACAACGAGAATCCTTTAAATAACGAAAGAAGCAATTCGCCTGAAGACAATTCTGAGTTGTCAGAGAATTGTTTTTCTTACGCGCGCAACCAGCGCAGTCCCACAGCTTTGAGTTTCTTGGAACGAGAAGTGGAAGATTTCTACGCGCAAAGAAGAGAAATGGCCGAAGAGGAATGGTTCACAAGGTGGGCTGCTTTCTTTACGAAGAATTCTGCCCCGAATTAAAAATCCGTTGTCAGTAAGCAGGGAATTACTACGTGACCTATAACTGTCCTTCGTATAATCTTATTTCCTTAGCACATAATTTTATTGCAGGATAGGATGGATGCTAACATTTTACAGTTTCAGAGTTCAAGGCCAAGATCACGCAAATTAACCATCTGCATGAATTTACTGTAAATTATAAGCTATGTGAACAATACAGCTGTATAAATGTGTGGGTTATAGAATATTGATTAAAACATCTAAAAACTAGTGTTTCAATTTTAACTATCAGGGTCTACATTTCGATTTTTGGCAAATTGATATCTCACATTTTTAATCAAATCTCAAAAATTGGCCCTAGATTGTCAGAAAATTGGAAAAGTTAATGAAAAGTGAAATACATTATTATTATGTAAGTACTTATGTTACCCATTATCACTGTGTTTATTTTGTACTCTGCATTGAAAAGAATTTAAGTTGTACTACTGTAAAACATATAATTAGAATTGAATAAATGTACTGCTTACTGCAATGCTGATAATACAGAAATAGACATTGAGTATTGCGCATCGCGTGTTTTATTAATTAGTATTTATCAATAATTAAACTAAACTTTTACTCGGTTACTTTTTCTATTTAAAATGGTTTTCCTGCACCGCGTACATCATTTTGAGCTACGCGAGATGCGACTTTATGCTAAATTACGACAATAAAGTTAATTATCATGAAATCACTGAAAGTGAAAGCATATTACTAAATTGAATTACCATTTCATAATATTCAATAAACGATGAACACTTAATGAATGTTACGAAATGTCATATTATGAAACCAAAGTGAAATATTTGGAAAATCTTGGAGTACTCCTGCTTCAGATCTAGGTTGGAGAATTTTTCAAGCTATCCAGTGCTAAATGCATAAATAAGGCAATAGAAATGACATCTAAGAACAGAGAGTTACATTATTTCTAGCAGACTCTTTCCAAAGAAGTAAAGAACTTGCCAATATGAATGCAGATTGTAGATCCTCCTTCATCTCAAATATCACGCGACTTCTGAAGGCAAGAAGGCACGCAAAACGTTCTCAGTAATGCAGTAATAAAAAAAATTAGTACTATTAACAATTGTTTTACTAAAACACTAAAAGAATGAAAACTCTTAAATCCATTTAATTGTATACGCAATTGTACAATGAATTGTAGCAATTTGATCACTACATCTGAATTTTACACTTCAATTAATATTCTTTTCAGCCATGGGTCATTAGATTCCTTGAAAAACACGGAAATCAGGATAATCAAAATTATTAACTCATTTTGACAATTTTGTGCCCAGTATTTTAAATGATTGTAGTAATTCTGCAATTCCTCTGCTCAACGAATATAAAAATCTCAAAATATTTCCTCGCTTAGCGAAACGAAAATTTCCCATTTTAATTTTATTCGGTTGAAGCCCAATATTCAGTTTTTGCAAGTAGAGAAACCTTGACTTGTTACAGAGATATGCAGGTCTCCATGTTTTAATATAACCTTCTGAGTCATTAAACAGTAGAGATAGCAGCCAGAGTGTGCCAGCCCACATAATAGGTAAGATTATGGCGAGAATAAATAGTAAACACATTGTTATAATATCGAGGTGCTTATGCTTTCGAGAAAGCAAATAGAATATGAGGTAAGTTTCGCGTTTAACCACAAGTTGGAATACATAAAAGCTTACTGAACAAAATTCATTCAGCATTTTAGTTAAAATATTTAAAATTTTATAGTATTTTACAGTATTTTGTAGTGACCGAAGTTCACTTGTAGTTGAATATGTTGGTTTTCCATACCTATAAACGCAAAAGTCAAATTACCAAAACATGCTACCATTTTTATGAATAATAAAAACATTTTTATATTTACTAACCTTATTTCTCGACCAATTGCAATGAAAATTTCTACAAAGCTAACTATTGTTATAAATACTGTAAAAAATTGTGCCACCACAGCGTATAACATCCATGTAAATATAAGTCCTTGCATAAGCAGTACGAAATGATATCCATAGCATTCTGTGTTTTGTATTAGTGATGTTGGGAAAAGTGCCCATTGAGGCTTAAGTACAGCTGCAGAAGACAGACATGATGTATAAGTCATCAATGTGTAATGAGTTAGAGTACTTAAGATTGAAATACAATAAGAATGTCTTTTCTCCACTTTTTTCTTTAGGAAGAATTTCTCTATTACAGAAATTTGAGTAAAAATCAATTTTAAAAACTGCATGCAATAGTGAATACTTTAAATTTAATTTCTTACCTTGGAAATTTTGATAGACTGAAAACTGAGATTTTAGTAACGCATATAATTCTTCTTTAAAATTAAAAAGGTATATTGAAATCATGAAATGTAGCAGTGCAACCAATCCAAACACGCAGATATAGAAATCAAAAGAATCGGAGTCTCTAAAGTATTCGAAATAAACCTTCGCCGAAAGAAATACGACGTAAATATGAAAACAGACTTTAAGAAAAGTAAAATTTACGTAATAGTATCTACTTTTAGAAAAACACAGAGTACCTTTATTTTTATTCCAAGCGAAAGGTACGCTTCCTAGAAAGTTGCCCAATGTAATACTATTTTGTAAAAGTGTAAGGCAAATTGCAATAAAAATTTGAATATTGAAATACAAGATATTTTTAAAATTAAATCTTCTAATTTTTGAGATACTAAGACGTTCCATCATTGAGTTTGTATTTGCAGTAGCAGCACATTTACTAAGACTAATATTCAATAATACAACTGCTTTCATACTTCTCATTCTCACAAGGTCAAAGGGTGAGTTTTAGAAATGCTTTCTCAGTGCACCACACTATTATTAAGTAAAGTGGAAAAGTTAATTTTTATTCCACGAATGGAAAACTGCAAGCATAAAGTACTTGTAGCACTTTAGCTGTCAAACTCAAGCATTGTATAGAAAGTAGCATTTAGAAAATAGCATTAGTAAATGGTATCAAATGTAAATAACTAGCACTACCATCAAATCGGTGTTAAACTGTAAAATTTGGCAAATAGATTGTTAAAACACAAATACTAAATTATAGACCTCCTGTTCTGAGTAAGAATAAGGCTACAGTTATAAGAACAAACTTTATAATGTCTACGCGGGTGTCCTTATATAATTTATAACATTTCTCCATCCCCTGGACAAAGTAAGGAATCTGGATAAACAAACATTTCGTAAAAAATTATTTTTATTAAGGTCACTAGAGTTAAAAATTATTTTATTCCAGTTCATGCTTGTATCCTGGACAAGATTGTAATGATTAAGGGAAGAAAAGAAATCGTGAGCCAATTAGCGATGGCCCAAATTCTTCTATTTTTCGTAATTGGCCGAATTTTGCATAGGATAAACCTAAAAAGCGTCAAATGCGACATTTTCATTCCAGTTTTGCTTGGATATCTAGTCGTGCATTTCTATTTAAATTATTTTACATCCTTGAAAATTTAAATCTTTAAGAATCCCATGAAAAAAGCAAAAATCATGGAGCTATATCAAAATAAATACCAATGACCAATAAGTCTTGACATTTTCGAGCGCATACTCAAAAGGTTTACAAAATATGCAAAAATTCAATTAACTTTTAAGGCATTATTTTAGCGCTGACGAATGTGCAGTATTGGTTTGAAGATTATTGTGGGTTTGCATTACGAAAATCTAATTCTTTTCACTGCATTCCGAGTACACCTTTCGGAACGAGTTTTGCTCAACTTAGGGTATCATAAAATTAACGTTAAACTGTTAAACAGGGGTTTTGAAATATGCAAAACCTCCGAACTTGTCAATTCTTGGTATGCAATTTACCAAATTACTTTTAAATTTTATATTCATTACACCGGGCATACTAAATTGGTGTTTCCAGGCTGTTTATTTGGTAATACACACTCATGTAATATTAACTGCCTTTACTGAATTCACTGAAACGATTGGATAATAAATATAAAATAGTATTTTATAAAGTGAAAGTTTAAATCCATTTGACATGTCGTAGTATAACGATATGGCATTGGGCAAAGTGGTTATAGCAACGGTTGCTATAACTATTGGGGTACCTAAGAATGAAACTTCCACTTGAGGCCTTTTTGGCTTTTTTAGATGATGGGTACCTTTAGTATTTTCTCTCAGCTTTTACATTACAGATATTATTAGTTTTACTGTGTTTCTATTATATTCTATATGATGTTCGGTCTTGTTTGCTAAAGAATCGAAATGGAAGAAATCAGTCGTGTTCATCTCAAATCTTAAAGCAGTCCTCGACCATGTTACTCAACACTGAAGCTGCTACTTTGGCACTTATTTCTACTCAGCTCAATTCGAGTCCAGTTACTTTGTACGGAGTACGAGTCCGATCCATTCGATATGGGAGTGACAAGAGATATAACATTAAATGTTTTCCCCTGTCCTGGAAAAATAATGTCTTTCTTATTAGTTCAGCATCTATGCTGAATATTTTATTCGGTTTCGATTTTGTACGACCACTGAATGAAAGATCTCAGTGGTTGCACGGGGAAAATGCCAAATGTCATCAAAATATCATGACATTTGACATTTTCAAAACCAGACTGTACTCTGTGCAGACAACTCATTTTTTGGTTCATCGCCAATTTCTACAGCACAATTTATAGAATATTATTGTGGCTTACATAAATGTCTGTCGAATAATTGGCACCCGGAACATCTGAAACAGAAAATAGTGAGGATATCTGCGACGCAGTTGGGCGATAATTATATGATTGTAATGCGATCTGGTATACATATATGACTTATTCTTTACGTAAACTTTAGTAGAGACTACTGTATTTACAATCTTTCTAAGTTCTGTATTGTTTAGTGTATGCCGATGTATTATCCTACGGAGACGGCAAAATATCTACCTGATTTTGTGGTATCACTGTTAACTGTATCACACCGTTACAATTGTTTACAGACGGGCGGCTTATTCTACCTCTATAAAACATATGATAAAACGTACAAAGAAGCAGTTAAAACTAAAACGATAACAAATGAAAAATGTCAAATGTCCATAGATGTGTATACCCATTAAATATTATCAGTACAAGCTTGAACAATTCTGTATTGAGTTTTATTGGACGATTCAAAAGATTTTCAACGATGTAATAGCATGAAGACTCCCTTTTAGGTGCGAGTAACAACTTGTAATAGTTAGAAAATAAGGCAAAATTCTATTATGCTGTCAGTTGAGACCTAGGAGTAAATAGGGTACAATTTTGTATTATTTTGTCAAAATAGTTTCGCATTGGTCCTATAGTCTGTTGCTAAATATAAGTTTACATGATTGATAATGAAAAAGTGAGAAGTCAATAAAATTTACTTTTATTTAAACGTGTGCGATCTACACAATGATTGTTAATGGGAATTGGGTTATGCAGATTTTGGAAATAGAAATAATATTAAAGGCGTATTTTTCCATTCTGTTAACTTTGTGTACATTGTACTGCATTTGGTAAGGCGTCAGACGTAAGAGAAGACGAACAACGTTTAAAATCTAGTTGATTCCATAACGTTGTTTGAACTATTAGCTGAATTTTTCACCCAGAGATTGGAGATATGCTTTAAATTCATAAGCAGAATTCATAATTACAAATAGTATTTTTGCTGCTTTTTAAAGATATTTATGACATTTCTGCTGATGCAAAACACATATAGCAGAAAGTTAGTGACCATAAAACAAAAATAACAGCATATAAAAATTTTAAAATCAGTAACAAGTAATGTGTTTTGATTTTATTTTTGAGACTTATTATTTTTTATTCGGAGATCATTTCTGAAATAGACCATCTTTGAAAGCCAAACCTACATTATTCCCAAGATGATCTACGGAAGGTTCTCAACAGGAAATTTCAACAACTCTTTATTTATGAGTTATGTACCCACTATACATATGTAACAGATAACACGAAAACTACTGTAAGTTTTAAATTAAAACATATAATTATAATACAACATAAACGTAAAATTGTGTTTACTTTTATTTACCTCTAGGTATACTAAGACTAAGAAATTTATGACGTGTTTGGAAATGAGTGTAGAAATACTGAATGCACGACACGGTTGCATTGCATTCTTTCTTGTAGTCCTTCTTAGCCTCCTAGTTCACTATTGTGGGTGGGTTTGGGCTCTTTTCTGCGTTCTTGTCTACAACGCTGACCTTCAAGTCCCCACAAAATTGTCGAGTATTGTTATCATCCTTGATGATTATTCTCAATATGTTTTGAAACTATCACAGAGAAAAAAACACGTAAAATGTCAATACTATGTTTTGCCTTTATCACCCAAATAGTAAAACATCAAATGTAATTAATTACTCATTAACTTTAGGTTATTAGTAGCGACTCACAGTGGGAGCGTGATCTGGAGTTGTTAGATCAACATATCCCGACAATTCAACGCCCGGATTTATGTCCGTACAATTTCCAGCTTTTAAATTTTTGCACAAGTCACCTTCCATGAGGTTGATGATCATTCCGGAAACTACTACATTTCCGGAATACGGCAGCTTTGTTGTGGTGACTTTGACATCTTTTCAAAACATTTTGTCATGTAAATTATTGGTCATACAATCGTAGTTCGCAAAAATATTTTCATTTTACAAATGATTCAAATGAAGAGGTGAGACAATTAACCACGCACAAAATAATGTGTCCATACGAAATGAAATACAAATATATATGACTTGGTATTAGAAAATTTTATAGTTTTGACTTTAAAGGATTTTCAAAATATCAAGAATCAATTCTCCAAAAACTTCCTGCAAACATGTTAGGTAAAGTTCAGTTGGAGACATTACTGATAAAATATAATATTATCATATGTAAATGAAATATTGGCTCATACTTGCAAATAACATCCAAGCTTTTGTAGGGTTTTAATATCAGGTTCATTAACCACTCTAATGGGTGGGAGGAATTTTTGTTAAATAGATATTACAAGTGCAAATAGTTCATATTCGTTTACTTACAGAAAACAGCGGCGAGCAAGGAATAAAAAAGCAATTGCTTTTTTGGAAAAAAGGAAAAAAGCATTGCTTTTTTAAAAAAGCAATGCTTTTTTACTTTTTTCCTTTTTGCTTTATTTATATAGCTAAGCTATTACTGACAGCAAAATAGAATTAAAATTAGCAGTAAATATTTCCGAATTTTTATGAAATATGGCTCAGTGACAAATATAAACTATATTAAATACTCCCAGAACTTTAATAATGCAGAAGGATTCTGAAATTTTATTCAATTAAGTTTACGATTTGCAGGGACAAAACAACTGAAATGTAAATATTATACCTACCAATGCTTAAAAATAAACCCTTCTCATTCTATTCTACTGAACTTCATTTTAAACTGTATGTTAATTAAATAGAAAGAAAAACATGAAAGACTAAATTTAATTGCACAATGACAAACCAAAACTACAAAACCTCATGCTACAGCATTTGTTTGGTGAAGGTTTCTGTAAATCATGCATAATTTAGCAGCTTTCTCAATACTAATACGGTTTCGCAAATCTGTCATTATGTTTCCCAATGTTGAAAAACATCTCTCAATTCCACTCGATGACGCAGGAAGTAACATGAGTTTTTCGGCAAGCAAACATAATCCAACGGGCAGCCGATTTCCAGATAAATTTTCTAGTTCCTTCCACCATTGATTTGGCTCCAAACGCATATCACCTTCAAAAAGATCTTTGTTCAATAAAGACTTCGGATATATGGAGTGATCACTTCGCCTTAGTTTTATTGCAGCTATAACGAATGTGGGATTTTTTCGCTCTAGAAATTTATATCCCCTGTCAACTAAATGTTCAGGCAAATCTTCACCTGGAAATTAAAATCCAAATTAATTTCTCTTAAACTTTTTCAGTTTGACATCACAAAGTTTATACAGTTCATTTTACATTAGGGCATTATAAGAACCTCTGTATTGTGGATGCAACAAATACGATGCACATGCTACGCCAGTGAGAGCTACATTCAATATTTCAGAAAATCTTTTTTTGTAATTCTCTGGAATCTTGCATTTATCCAAAATCACGATCCAAAATTTGACAGCATATGCTAAAGTAGCGTTGTCATGCTGTAACTGCAAAATCACAAAGATTTTTATTAATAAATCTCTTGCGTTATACCATGCATGCAAAGAAAATAGATGTCTGTTATTTACTTTTATAATGGCCTCTGCAATAGGCTCCAAGCTGGAAATTTCATCTTCAACATCCTTGTAAAACTTGAAATCCATAACTATTTCCATGATGTTTTTCGGCACATTAGCCCTATTCAGTTTGCTAACGTCAATATATTTTGAATGATTCTTTATAAAGTTAATTAGACAGTCGTAATTTGAATTCCACCTGATCTCACACGGTAATTTGGGCATTAGACCATCCAAAGATTTCAATGTCTCTCTTGCAAAGGTGTTATCCTTATAATGATGTTGAACTGCAATTACCTTTTCTAAAAGTGATGCATTGTTGATTTTTTTACCAATCAGATTAAGGAGGTGAGTGTGGCATCCATAAGTAATAATTTCAGGATATGCTTTCATTAACATTTGTCTCATCAGAACCATTCCGTTTGTATTGTCAGTTACCACCGCAAAGATTTTGCACTTGAATTTCCTTTCTGCGTCATGAAGTGATTCTGTCAAAAGCTTAAGACAATATTCAGATGATTTCACATCACTTTTGCATGCAATAGCATTTAAGAACTGAAGATTCTTTAGCTCAACACTAAGGCAGTGGGATATAACTGGTGAAGATTGCGGTCCGGTCCATCCATCTTGCATTAATACAGCCCATTTGTCTTCCATGTCGACATTTCTTGTATTTGATACGTTGTCATGTACTTTGTCTAATATACTGGAAGCAACAACATTTTTTGATGGCGGATTGTAATGAGGTTTTAAAAGTTTCATTAACTTGACAAACTCAGGATTTTCCACTGTCGCAAATGGAATATTGCTTGAAAAAATAAATTTTTCTAGCTGCAAATCAATATTATCTTTTTCGCTTTTCATTCTGTCAGTTAACGATGGAAAGTCCCATTGAATATTCTTCTTCTTCGACTTAATAGCAGTGGACGAAGTTTCTTCTTTGACATTACATTTTTTTAAATGTTCTCGCAACGAAATTATTTTAGCCCAATTTATTTTATGTCCGCAAGTTTTACATGTAGCTTCCTTTTTTAAATCCGTTATGTTTGTAACGTAGAAGTAATTCCACAGTGGGTCTTGAATACGACCTGTTTTTTTTTCTTTGTCTTAAAGCTGGCAGGCTTTGTAAAGGTTCTGGAGTTTCTATTTCCGAACCGGTAGAGTTTTCTTCAGTAGCAGTTTCAGATGCTGCTTTTGGGGATTTTGACTGGCCTGTAGTATTTTGACACTTTATTACTTTTGGACTGGGTTGCTCGTTATCATCGCAAACCGTAACTTTGTGATTTTTGAATCCTAAAAATTTAAATATATAATGTCATTTACATACATTGATAAGTTAGAATATATGAAATAATAAAACAATATGGAGTATGATTTCGTAATCGAACCATGTTGTATCTCCAATGTGCGAGAACAATTTTTTGGTATATCAGACACATCAATTTGACACAAAATCGGTTGTGACTCAATTTCATTTTGGAATTCTTCAGCCATAAGGATTTCCTGACTCGCGTTCTCTGAAATTGCAAATGTCAGTTTAGTTTCTCTTTAGAGGAGATTGGAAAATTAGAGTAGATTGAAAAAATATTTAAATGTCACTATGAATGTATGAATAAATAAATGAATTTCATTGTTTCTTAATAATGCTAATGCAATAACAAAAAGCATGCATATTTAAAAACGGCTATACCATGGCCATATATATACGGCATCATACAAATTATCAGCGTTAAAAGTTAGTTTGAAAGTATTTTATTGGGTTTTTACGAAATAATAGTTAAATTACTTTACTGATAATTGTCTGTCCAGAACTGTAAAAGAGACCCGCATGAACAGAAATAATTCTTTAGAGTAAAAGCTATAATTTAATGGTCTTTCTTACCCAACTCATGTAATATTTGAGATGATGTCAATGATGTCTTCAGTTTTCTTTTCTGTAGGGTCAAATGTGACATTATGGCAATTTTTTTCAATAAACCAGGTACGTTTAGTACTTCTGTATAAATAGTTGACAGCAACTATTACAGTTTATAAGAGTTTTTGGCTGTGGTTTGATTTAAGTTATTGTAGAATACTATGTCCTCGCATAAAATTAAAGTGCCGTTGTAGTTTATGCATTATCAGAAAAAAGCAAAAAGCAAAAAGCATTGCTTTTTTAGATTTTCATTGCTTGCTTTTTTGTAAAAAAGCTAAAAAAGCAAAAAGCAAAAAAAGGTGCTTTTTTATTCCCTGGCGGCGAGTTCAATGCGATAAGTTTGCCCTTTTTCGAATTCGCATGGTTCTTTAGAACATCCAGGGATGAAGAACTTTGTTATCTTTAATTTGTTCTTTATAAGTTCTCCAATACCTGAATGAATAATTTTTTAGGCATTCATTAATACATTTTAATATTTAGTTAAACGGAATAGTTACGTAAATCAATTGACAAAGTTGAAATTATGTTTCAGTGTTACATTGCACTTTTGGTAAGTGTTAATTGCCATTAAATTCTTCGCCTTCGGTATCTTACCTGAGGCGCAATCAGTTAAAGTAACATCTGCACTGGCACTTGCTAACAGAATTCCTGCGACAAATAATGAGAAAATCATTTTTCTATCCGTTTTGACAATCAGAGGATATGGTCCTCTGTTTCGAAATGATAGGAACGATCCTGAACACTTTCATCTATTTTATGCAAAATATTTCTAAAGAACTAAGAGCTGGTATTACGCAATAATTGGCTTTTATTTTCTTTTGAAGGCTGTCTAATAATTTGTGTAGTTGCTTATAGGTTGTAGGAAGTTGTTTAACTATTGTTTACTGGTGGAGATGCAAAATAATTACCTAGGAGATTGACAATTATGACGCTTACAAGTAGTCTGGTAGTCAATGACAAAACATTCAACCTTCGGTTTTTTCATTTTTTTGAAATTTGAGCCAAATTGAAGTCTTATTTGAGCCAAATGAATGTCAGCACTGACTCGTCGTTTAATAATCACTAGACTGTTAGACTTATAGACTGCGTTATCATTTTAATACTAAAAGCTACAAGTTTTCAAGTTGCAAAATGCGATAAGAATTAAAATATGCTCTCCCGATCCCACATTTTGTTTTATAGCGTAAATGGAAAAACAGTAATACGCCAAAAGTATAACGAAACGAACAACAGTGTAGCATTTTATTACGTTATTAGTGAATTTGCTTGTTCAATGAAATTAAAAATGACAACACTTATAAATCAATTAACCATAATTTCTAATAAAGTAAACAACATAATTTTAATCCTACCATTGCACGGCGAATCTATTTATCTATAGAATCGTCTTCGGACTCCGATGATTCTTCATCTGAGAACACATTCTCTGCTTGAACTTCATTCTGCATTTGTTTTGCTACACAGGAGCGCAACCAGTGTCGATGTGCTTTCCTTTTTGAAGCATTCTTTTTATCTTTCAACTGCCTGTTACAGTAGGCTATTCTTAAGTGAATCCTCGTAAAAGAATATTTTTCAATCAATAAATCGGGAGCATCAGGGAACTTTTCTTTTATGTTCTCAATTAATATCTGCCGTATATGTTGGCGTCTATTAACTCCTAAAATGTCTCCTTTCTCGTCAAATAGATAAAGAAATATATCTTCGAAATCAAGAAACATGTTTAGTAAGGAATATGAAGGCACAGTTAATTGTCCATTACTTATTTTCTCTACCCAACTGGGTGGGAGTCGATTGGTGTTTTGCACAACAAGATTTGGGAAGGAGTTTTTCAGTTTTCGGGCAATATGACCACATACGTATTCCTTACTAGCAAAAGCACACTTTTCAGTGGGAGACATGGAGTTATTAAATGTTGTCCAATTATCTTCTGTGATTTTTTCTCGTTCAGTTGGGCTAAAATCATTCATTAAATCAGGAATAGGCAGAGAAGCAGCAGTGGTTTGAGAGTCCTTAGAAATCAGAGGAGACAGCAATTTTGTCGATATAAATGGAATATTTTCCTCCTGAAACTCAACCGGACTAGTCGGCACTGTGCCAAAACTCCATCCTAACATTAGCTGCTTAATCCTTTGCTGAACTTCCAGTGCTGTAGGCTGATCGTATGTCCCTCCAATTGATCGAAGAATGCTAAATGCATTCTCTGCTACGTCTTGATTGAGTCGGTGTGTCACAATGTGCTGAACTTTTAAAGCAGAAGATTTCAAATCTGAATGTAATGCCTTCAACGATTCAATAGAGATTAGGTATCCCTTCTGAAAGGGCATTAAAGTGGTTCGGTCCCCAAATCTAGCTGTAGAAATACAAGAGTAAAATTCATCCAGGCGTTTGTTTTGATTCTGTAGGTGCTTGCCGTAGGCCGATTTGTACAATCCCGTTTCTTTGTAATCTCGAGAATTGAATATATCAAAAACGTCATTTGCCAATTTAATGAAGTCAGATTGAGTTTTCTTATCAGGAAAAATCTTGAGTAAGGCGGAAGCAGTTCTGCTTGAAAACGTTTGACAGGCCGGTTTAACCCGTTGTCTTTCTCTTTTGTTGACATTCAAGTGATATTGTGTTAACTTGTGCTGAATTTTATATTCGTTGTGATCAGTATTTGCCAAACGCTCAAAATCCATCTTTAGCAATCTTTCCCCATTAGGAAATTTCATGCCTTTGTCGAAAACATTGTTTCTGAGCAGTTTAATCATATGGGGTATGTCTGCAAAAAAGTAAATCTTCTCTTGGGTGATTGGGTGATTTATGTACGTCTTCCCGATTTTAATTCCTAACGAATTCCATAACCCTCGGTTTTTTCCTCCCAAGTCGTTACAAACAGCCCTTATCGTAATTCCGGCGTCATGACATTGTTTGATGATTTCTAGCAAAGAATGTTTGTTTAATGGCTCAAAATTGCAATAAACCGGTTGTTTCCACTTTGACAGCAATCCCCTGATAAGTACTACAACAACATCCGACTTTGGGCCATGTATTTTGTCCTGAATGGGATCGTAGCACAGCCTTGAATCTATTGACATTTCGTCAAAAACCAACACAGCTTGTCTTACTGATTCATCCGCATCAGCAAATTCTTGTTTCAACAATTTAAGCACATTATTTAATATTCCGGGTTTGAATTGGATTTTTTTCGTGTATCCTTGAAGTGTTTTGACTCCAGGAAGTGGATATTTCCACACGTTTCGTAAAAACTTGTATGCACGTGTGGATTTTGCTCGTAAGGCAATTCCTCTAGTAATATCTTCTTCTCCCCAATGTGTCTTAGATTTCCCATTCAGTATCATTTTAATTTGACTCTTTGAAAACCTTTTTGAAAGTTTCCCTTTGTATTGACTATGAATATGCTTTCCTTGTATCTTCAGGATTTTAGCAGACGCTAGTCTCCCTTGTATCAATGACTTGTTTGAAAGACAAAGTTTCGTTCGTAACTGCTTGAGTTTTAGCTTAGTTTCGATATTTTTCTTAAGTTCCGCCTTTTTTAATTGTCTGGAGACTTTCAGCTGTCTTTTCATTTCTTGTATTTTGGTTTTGAACGTCTTATCTTTTGAGAGCTCTCCATTGCCACTAATCATCTTGCTATGAATTATTTCAGAATATGCTGACGTTTTCCCACTGTTTTCATGCCTAAAATTAATGAATTAATATTTAGAAGCTGGAAAAGAAAATAATCAAAATATTATTGTAGTATTCTATGGTTTGATGTTGGATGACTATACTTTATTTTCACAATAATTTCCCCCACGGACACTAGAAAATGTTTTTCAGTTGATTCGACTGGAAGAGTAATTTCATAAGCGGGTTGTGGAAAAGAACCTGTAATTCAACATACATTCCATAAACGCAATGCTGGCAAATAATTATCGTAATAAAACCAATAAACCATTTATTTACCAGGAAGGTTTACAGAAGGAATAGCTGTTGAGAGCAATCTCTTTGTATGTTTTTCATCCTGCTTATAATCCTCCTTTCTGAAATGTTCACTGCACAAGCGCTTCGATTTCCAGTTTTCAGTGTCGTCTAATCTGCAGAGCTGTAACCATATTGAGCGGATTTCTTTGTTCACTGGAAATCGGTGCAACGACGGAGTACATTCTTGAGCTTTACGAATCCTTTTATATGTAGAGGTTGTACAGCCTTTTAAGGAGCACTGTGACATCTTTATGATCTCATTAAATACATTGAAATCAACTCTCTAATGTTAATATCGAGTTTATCGTGTATTTAGGCAGATAAACTTAAAAAATAGAAGTAACTAAAGAAGCTAATACATTATTAGTAATTACTAATACGACGAGTCAGTGCTGACATTCATTTGGCTCAAATGAGACTTTAATTTGGCTCAAATTTCCAAAAAAATGAAAAAACCGAAGGTTGAATGTTTTGTCATTGACTACCAGACTACTTGTAAGCGTCATAATTGTCAATCTCCTAGGTAATTATTTTGGTGGAGATGAATTGATAAAGTACTTAAAACTCAATAATGATAATGTGCAATTGTTTCAATTTAATTTTAAAGGTTCCTATATGTTACCTAGTATCTAGTATAGGAATGGGAGCCCACCCACTCATAAAGATTTGTCTTATGTAAATCAAACCAGCATAGACATAAAAACTCTAACGTTTTGCATTCCTATGCAAGTAAAAATTTCATTTTTACCGACCGAGGAAATAGGAAATTTTATTTATTTTCATGAACATTTCAGGTTTTAATATTTCATTAGATTTATCAGAAAACGATTGCAAAAAGTAACCGTTATGGGTTCATACATACACCGTATAGTATACACTTTTGGAGGACAACCTCTACCGAATCCTTTTATTTAATACAAATCAAAGCTTAGCTGTTTAACCTCACTTTTGAAAGGGAACTCACATATCTATCTCAATCTTTGCCATGCCGACATTACGCTCTTGAATTATTGTACATATAAACTCACTCACAGGATTGTCATCCCAAATACCTTCAGGTTTCACCATTGAATAATTGTTGATAGTAAACCTTTTGGAATATAGCCATAGTAAGTAATTCCAGCAATGACATTAAAATAATTTTGCGTTTGTTTGCTGATCTTTAATCTTATAATTGCCATAATTACATCATTCAATTTGCTTCTGCTTTTTACTGATGTAAATACCGGAATAAACAAACTTCTATGACATTTTTATGTAAAACTCAGATCGTTTAATAAGTTTGTAAGACTAAAATATACTAAAATATACAAAGACTTGTGTAACAATGTCTTTGTGGAACGCTTTATGTACTTAGAACGATAACTACTATATGCAAAAATTCACGTTTACTTGGATAAGACTATGTAATGGAAATAAGTAAGCGTCATTCATTTCCTTTTGAGATGTAAATTGCTAATAATAGGTTGGAAATGACATTTGGAATCCTTGAATTTTATGGTAGACTTAACCCTCTTATACTTTCCAAGGAAAATTTGGAAAACTTATTATTACGAAATTAGGCTGTTCCGCTTGTTTATACTATTATTCTCAATCCCCGTATTCTATTTACGTGTAAACTTCGATTGCTACACCTCCGAAGTGAGATTTTTCATGCGTTGATCATTCGGATGCTTACTAATGCTTTACACCGGTCCGGCTATGTAGAAGAAAGGGGAATCCGATATCTCACTCATATCTTTCTCTTTCATACGTGTTTAATTTATCCATAATGCTTGCATGTCAAAGCAAAGCTATTCTACAATTGTGAAGGAGCATATGCATACCGCATACCTCACAAAGCTGTTGTCATCTGTCCAGGAGCATTGCAAAAGTCTCAGAAGTAAAAAAGATAGCTTTCTTTTCTTGTTTTTGTTCACCATTATTTCATTTCTCTTCTACTCCTCCCTCTTGACAGAGTGATCTCTCCATCCAACTTATACCTTCAGTATCAAGTTCCAGAAAGGATTCACATTACTTATTCTCGGCTACGATCAGCTTTTATAACCAAATAAAGTGCAGTGCAGCTTATTTACGAAAGGACACCTAATTATTTAATAAATACAGCAACATTGAATATCCGTGTACTGTTCAAATCGATGCATAACAAAGTAGTAATTAGGTGAAGCTGATTCTCGCAGTTGTGAACAAAATTTGGCATTCCGGTCGCCACAGCGGTTTCTCATCTCCTTTTATTTGTTTTCTTCAAGCATTCCAGGTACGATATATATTAGTTTACTAGTAACACTTTCTTTTGCGCTTTCTTCTTTTCCAATCGTTTCTCTTGAGATTGCAATTTTGTCATATGCTCACTAACTAGTTATTGTCATGTGTTCAAACGTTTACATGGAAAGGGGTTAGTGCTTAGTAGAAGCATTCCGTTTTCCGGTATGTAATTAGTTATGACAGCAGAATTCAGCCATGTATTCCATCTTTTGGCATTATTTTACGTATGTAGTATGTACATTCATTTATTAGGATGGAACTACTGTAAGAAAAATTGTAAGCTATTAATACGTTGACATTGTTTATTCACTTCCTTTTAAAATATGTTTTTAGTATTTTATATAAATATTGTTGTTATATAGCGTATTGTTGTAAAATTTGTGAAAAGCAGTATCACTGTTTTTATGTATCGGGTATTAAGTAATTTTTTAGATTGTTCCAACCCTTAGAGTAGTTAATATAAATGAATTCGTAAGTCTGGAGGTTAATATTTTGAAAAGTAAGCAAACATCCATTCATACTAATTGTCGAATGCTTGGCAATTGAAATCTCTTAAATGTTGCCAAAATGTTAACATCGAGACTCTCAAATTCCATTTATATGTATTTATCAATGTTTTATTAACTAAGTGAACTAAATTGTCCGTAAAACACACACAGTTAATTAAATAGCTAAAATCAACACGTCTGTAAAGCAAATTTTCAGAATATCTTATCAAATAGGGATTTAATTATATTAATATATCGAAGTTTGAAAGTTGATCCATTTAGTACTGTAAAGTATCAAGTGTTATATAGGTACTTTTGGATTTCCAACAGAGTTTCATGGGGTCTTAGGATTTCTGACTTATTATTAGAAGCCTGACTCCATGTAACTTTGTTGGGAAACCGCACACTTCATATCAAAAATTCCGTCGGATTAAACTTTTACGTCCAGTGCGTACGTCGGTACGTCTTGAACAATAAAGAGTTTCTCAATTCATCACTGCTGCCGTTACCGTTACGTCCCTTCAATTGGAGTTGGAAGGATATTTTTACTCGTTAATTCTCTTAATTTCCTTCCTTTGCTGACGCAGCATTTGTGCATGCATGAGCATTGCAAGGAAAGAAAGGGAATTTAGCGAAAATCTACATGATTTCAAAGGCCCTTGAAATACCGTGACAATACTTTGGCAGAACAATCTCAACGTTGGTGAGTATTGTAGGATCATTTTGCAAGCAATATATACATACTTATGCTTAATTTATGGTAATTTATCTAGGCGCTACAGTTATGAGATATAAATCAATTAATTGCTAAACTATTTGTTAAGCTACTTCAGATATCGATCATCACGAAACTTAATATAACGAATTTGAATATCAACATGCATTCATTTCAAACTGGAGTTGAGATACATTTGGTGTTCAAAGGAAGTGGAAAAATCGGAAGGGTCACTTCATATTATATCATGGGTCTATAGGTGTTCGTTGTTAATAGCAATGCCTATTTCCTATGATATCATTTGAGGATTATACCCATAAATACTAATGAAAAGAAATTTAACTTCGCTCGGTGCATGCATTTTGTCACAAAATTCACAAATGTTATCTATTTTCTGTGATGTACAATTTTTACCATTGTTTACATAGAGTAACCCCAACAGAGTTTAAAATATATTGCAGATGCGATAAATATCCACAATCAAATATACAAAAATAAGGATTTAAAATGAATGTTTATAGTACTGTTTTCCCTGTGTACTTTGTAACAATATTTGACCGCCGTGTTGCGCGTCTCTTCAAAATTATTCGAAATGTCACATTTCATCCCAACTGGCTTAACAGCTACCTGCCCTTTAAAGATCAGAAGGCTTTTTGTCAATGCAATAACCATAATCCTTTTCTGGTGGTTGTTAATGATATCCAGCAGAATTGGATTGTGGTTTTTTGAATTAACATAAACACATCATCTTTCAAACCTGCTGTCAACTTGCAACCTGTGACAAGAATTTGAAAACGAAAACAGTACACAATACTATTCTGTATTTGTATAGATCGTCAATCTACTTCCGAGCGTCGGTCGATACTATAAGGGGTCAGAATTCTCAATCGTAATCATAATTTTTCAAATTTTATCTTTTGTCGCATTTAATTTCTGCTTATCAGTACGCATTTCAAATACTGCTTTTTTATTTTGCTAGCTAATATATTTGCATTTTTTGAAAAGTATTTCCTTAGGGTCTCCACATAATACGATTTTGTTCTACATTTACAATAGAATCGTCAGATAATTTTAATTGTCTGCCGAATGACTTTTTTACTGATCGAAATTGTCCTTTTTATAATCTCAATTTATTAGTGTCTTTATAGGAAAGACATACAATCTCTTACTGTACTCTCACCAGCAATGAAGCTGCCACCAGTCCAGGTAATACTATTGTTGCATAAAGGTTATCCAATACTTTCTTTTGTAATGAAAAAAAGATTTGGCACTTTCCTCAAAACTCAAATACAATTCTAGCAAATGGTCAAATTGTTTAACAAATAATACTCCAAGCTAGTGTCTACCTCAATTGCACAAAATTCGTGCTGCTTCACCCTACATATTGAAATATGTAGTAAGTATGTATTATGTACGTTATGTATTAGAATGAAAACGTTGTACTAAATATTAAGCATTCTTAGCCCTAATATCTCGATGTAAAGTACAACATATTTAGATCATCCTTCTGAGTTTCATTTCTATTTAGATCTAGAAGGTTACCTAGTACAATAATATTTATGTTATTGCATCACTCTCTCTTTCCTCTGTCCTTGTATTAAATACTTTTCTTAGGTACGTTTTAGGTACGTTTTAGTATGTAAGCATTTCTCAATCATGTATAAATACAATTGACTTTCCTTAATAAATATACAGTTCTGATATTGCATTGCAACCGAAACTTTGTGAGTGTCAACTCTGAGCATAACGGTCTAACCATTATTTCACACGTCATCTAGCACGACTCTGCCCTAACTGGACCGATTCGCGGTACGTTCAGGATAAAGGCAAAGCTCAGCGCTCTCAAAGTCTACGTACAAGTTTTTCATTTGTCTGGAAAACTTTTGGAAAACAGTTTGGACATTTCTTTGAAATTAGCTACTTCAAATTAAAGTCAGAGTTTTTATAAGTCATTTGCGGACTATAGAAACGAATTAGCTTTGAACTTTCGAAGGGGAAAAGCTAAGTGTGAGTGGAATTTTCAATCCACAGTCGGGAAATACGTATCTGGAGAAACGTCCCTTTCTGTAAACGACACGGGGTGAGTACTGGGAGTGGAAACTCGTCTACTCTGGTTATCGTGATAACAGGCAGTACACACTAAGAGTACAAGTTACCGGAAACTCCGTAGTTACATTTTGTAAAGTAACACGAAGAACTTGTAATCGGTAAAATACATATTTGGGGTAAATATTATTTCCGAAACCGAAAAACCTTTTGTATCCATTACGTACGATGTCGAAGTCGTATAAGTTGGAGGTGAGCTCCATTAAGAAGCTCACGGGCAGCGAAAATTTTCCTTTGTGGAAATCAAGTCAACTGAACATGCAATGGGCGGCCGGACTGCATACTGTCATCGATGGGACGGAGACACGGCACGCTACGGACGCTGCAAAGCAACTGGAATGGGATATGAAAAATCGGGCTGGAATGGCTATAATACTACAAAGCGTTGACGACATCGTGGCAAGTCACATCTACTCGTGCGGCACGGCACTTGAAATGTGGACTATTTTGGAGAACACGTTTGGGTCAAGCTCTGCGTGGTCTGAGCAAACGCTCATTCAGCAATTCCACGGGATGACCCTTGAGGGTCACACACCAACTGAATTTTTGAACAAGCTCCAACGGATTTCTGCTGATCTGAAAACAATTGGGTACACCAACATCGACTCCAAGGCAATTCTGGGTAAAGCTATTTACGAGCTTCAAGGACCAGAATTCGACGGCTTTGTGGCCTCTTGGAATGTCATGCCAACAGCATCGAAAACTATACCCATGCTGTACCAGACATTGAAACAACATGAAGGTCGGCTTGAAACCCGAAAGAAACCTGAAAGAGCTCCAGAGAAGGCTTTCATTGGTCGAAAGCCTGAGAACTACAAAAATTCGAAGTCGAAGGACCACGGTTCTGAAACCGAGAGCAACCATGAGAAACCGAAACACGGTAAAGGCAAGAAGAAGAAGCAGTTCCGATGCTTCAATTGCGATAAGCCCGGGCACTACTCCCGTGAGTGCAAGGCTCCGAGAAAAGCCAAGAAAACCGAAAAGTCGGATGATTCTGGAGATACGAAGCGATCATTCTCCACGAACATGGATAACAGCTCAAGCAAAGCACACATGGTGAGAAGCCTAGTGCTGACGAAAAATGTAAGCGGAATGGCACCAAATGATCCGTTCATCTGGTACTGTGATTCAGGCACCAACGTTCATCTTTGTGGTCAACGGGATTTGTTCCTAAACTACACCGAGTTTGAAGATCCAAGACCACTACAGATTGCTTCACCGATGAAAGAGAAGTGCCTCGGTAAAGGCACAATTGCGGTGGAAGCATACATAAAGAACGACTGGGTCCCGATTCAGATCCATAACGTCCTGTACTTACCAGGAGCACCGAATCTTTTCTCATATAATGCTATGATTAAGGAGGGCTATAGAGCCATCGGAGATTCGGATGGAATTATCTTCCATACAATGGATGGAAAAGAGAGTCTAAGGGCTGCATTCAAAGAGGATGACATGCACGTGATGGTTTTTAGGCCAATACGAAACGATATGAAGGCCATGGTCGGAAAAACACAAGTGAGCTCTCGTTGGCACGAGAGGCTTGGACATGTCAATCACGACTATGTTAAAAAGTCGGTAGAAACTGAAGCAGTCTTCCTTGGACAAAATGACACAATTGAAGAGAAGTTTAAATGCGATGTGTGCATTAAAGCAAAGGCTCCGATGAAGCCTTACTTCACTCAAAGTGAGCGAACATATCAAGTTGGAGAACTGCTCCATACAGATCTTGTTCATGCGATTGACAAGAGCAACCAAGGGAATAAGTATTTCCTGCTTGTCAAAGATAACACATCGAACTACAGAATAGTCTACTTCCAAAACACGAAGGAAGCAGACGTTACGGTAAACAACCTAATCGACGCTGTGAACTTCTTCACTACTCAAACTGGAAAAGCGGTAAAACGCGTGAAATCGGATCAAGGTACCGAATTCAAAAATCGAAAATGGACAAACTTCACTACGGAGAAAGGAATTGTTCACGAGTTCACTCCAGCGGGATGTTCAGCATCAAACGGTAAAATCGAACGAGAAGTTCGAACGATAAAGAATTCAGCGAGAGCGATCCTACTCGAGGTGGGACTCTCTGAGAAATTCTGGCAAGATGCTGTAGGTACTGTGGCGTATCTATTGAACCGATTGTTGAGTTCAACAAACGAAACTCAAACCCCATATGAGATGGTTTATGGGAGGAAGCCAAATCTGGCTCACGTGAGGATTTTTGGCTGCAGCGGCAGCACAAAGATCTTGAAACCTTCTGGACAATGGTCAAGTAGGACCAGAGAAGGAATCCTAGTAGGAAATGTACCCGAATCGAAAGAGTATCGATTCTGGGATCCTGTCGAAAAAGAATATTTCTTTTCAAGACACGTCGACTTCAGAGAAGATCTGATTCCCCTAAGGCCAACGCCCCAAGGGAATGCAACTGTTCTTGTGGAGAAAGACTCCACAAAGGATAAAGACGAAATTCGAGCTCAAACTCACGATACAGAAGTCGAAAGGGTTCAGCGCCCAAGAGTTGAAACTGACGGTGACGCAGAGTTTCTGAGACCAGTCTCTGTAAGAAACTCAGCCGCAGAGGCCGAAGTCATTGAGCCACCACCAGAAGAAAACCCCCCAGAGGCTAATGATGAAGAACCAGAGGAAAACCCTCCAGAGGCCAATGCTGAAGAACCTGAGGAAAATCCTCCAGAGGACCATGAAGAAAAACCTTTACAAGGAAGAAGTCCTCCACGAGCCACCGCCAGGAGAAACGACACATTAAGTGAGACTGACGATGTATTTGAAGATGCATCCGAGTCTCATGAAAACGAGTCTCAAGCTGACGAGCCTCAGGTTGATGAGTCTCAAAATCAGCCAACGGAACCGATCCCCGAAAGGCGGAGATCAAGTCGAGAGAATAAGGGTGTTCCACCCGAACGATTTGCGTTTAACAGCCTGTCAACCCAACTTTCTGTTCGTAAGAAAAGGGTTGTGCCTACGACGTTTGCAGAGGCAATGGCTTCTGAAGACAGGCTACTATGGCAAGCAGCCATCGAGGATGAGCTGAGCAGCCATCGGGCGAACGAAACCTGGATTCTCGTAAATAGACCCAAGGGAAGAAAAATCTTGAAATCACGATGGGTTTTTAAGATTAAATATCACCCTGTAACAGGAGAACGATTCAAGGCGAGACTTGTAGTCAAAGGTTACGGACAGAATGAAGGAATCGACTACAAGGCCACGTTCTCACCAGTTCTAAGAATGGAAACATCAAGAATTATGTTCTGCATTGCGGCGGGACGTGATTACCTTGTTTTTGATGTTGATATAAAGACTGCATTCTTATATGGTCTTTTAATGGAACTGAATTATATGGAGCAACCTGAAGGCTGTAATGTTGGCGGAAACATGGTCTGTCAACTGATAAAGGGCCTATACGGACTGAAGCAGAGTCCACGCACTTGGCATCATCTAATAAAAGAGACCATTTTGGGAATGGGATTTGTTCAATCTCAATTCGACCCTTGTCTCTTTATTTATGTAGATAATGAGGAGGGAACCAGTAAAGTTATTGAGACGTTCTTTGGACTTTACGTGGACGACGGCCTAATCATGGGAAATGACGAAAGCCACATTCTCTCTGTACTTGCTTCTCTGAAAACCAAGTACGATATCACACATTCAGCCAACGTACGAAAATTCCTTGGAGTGGAGGTAACTCATACTCCAACTTCAATTCAGTTGCACCAAGAATCCTATATAAAGGAGATACAAACCAAGTTTGGTATGGAAAACTGCAAAATGGCGGACATCCCGATGTCCCCATCACACGATCTGACCCCGGATACAGTTGTGAATCGACACAATCCTGAACTAAAGTATCAAGAGCTTATCGGAGCATTACTTTTCGTAAGTAGATGCACGAGACCCGATATAGCTTTTGCAGTAAACAAGCTGGCTAGGTATTTTCAATGTTATGAGGAAAAACATATGAAAGCAGCCAAACAAGTGCTAAGGTATCTTGTAAATACTTGCACTTATGGAATCAGTTATCCGAAGAACACTGGTTTTAAACTGATCGGATATACAGATGCCGATTACGCTGGTGACAAGACCAGCTACAGATCCACTTCGGGAATAATCTTCACGATTAATGACTCACCAGTGACGTGGATAAGCAAAAGACAAAGTTTAATTGCTCTGTCTTCCACAGAGTCTGAATATGTGGCAACGGCCACTGCTGCAAAGGAAGGGATCTGGCTAAAGAATATTCTGTGTGAAATGGGAGCACTAGAGGAAAGGTGCAACCTTACGATATTCACAGATAGCCAAAGTTCAATGAAACTCGCTGAGAACCCTGAGTTTCATGAGAGAACAAAACACATAGCTGTTAGGTATCATTTCCTAAGGCTATTAGTGGAAACAGGGCAAATCACCTTGGAGTACTTGTCCTCGAAGGGACTTGTTGCCGATGCCTTGACAAAACCACTACCGCGAGTCCCTTTTCAGGAGAAAAGAGGACTAATGAACCTAAAGAAGAAACAAGATTTCAATGAGGAAGAATCTGTAGATCAGAAAAGGAAATCACTGTTCAGTAAGGTGATGGTCACCCAAAAGTTCAGTTTGAACTTTATGACCCTGATGTTCTTTTTACTACAATTCATGTTCCTAAGTTTCGGAGGCTGTGAGAATCTCCAGACTGGAAGTCCTGTAGTCTGGCGAAAGATTGATCAACCAGCTGTAACGGGATTTACAAGTGTAAATCTCAAGATAAATCTTATTTCACCTTGCAAACTGCTACCACTAGATGGACTGAGTGGCAGCGCAATCATTAAATTGAAAGCACACTGTGAGGAACAGTATAAGAAACTGTTTCTCAACGAGCTTGAAGGAATATGTCCTAGAAGAGATGCTCTCATAGTACATAGTGTTGAGAAGAGAGCAATCTTTGTTATCATAGGAATATTAATGATAACAGCCGTAGCAAGCGCAGGTGTTGGTCTGGGTGCATACGCGGTCCACCAGACAGATCAACTTTGGATTTCTCAAGAAGAGATCGAAAGAACATTGGACAACCTAGAAAGAAAGGCGAGAATCAACAGTGAGGATGTTGAATTCTTAAGACAAGAAGTGAAGAAAATGGCTCTAACTGTGAGCAAATTGACTGTTGAGGTAAATGAATTTGCCGAAAAGTCAATAGAAATCCAATACCTTGTCGCCTACATTGTTTCACGTTTAGTTGTGGGAAAGGGAATCCTACAAGAAACAAACCGTAAATTCAAAAAGAAGATGATGGATGATCTTCTGTTTGAATTTCTGAACTTCACGTTACCATGTGGAGATGAATGTCCACTGGAATACGGTGAACCTAAGGACTGCTATATGGATAATTATAGAACTTCATTGTACATGAAGTTTGTAGTTCCAATTGTTAGTACGAATCTGACAATAGTTGAGGCAGATCCTTTTACCTTAATGTTAAAGGAAAAGAACCAAACCTGCAGCATTGAATATCAAGGGCCGTCTAACGCCATGATATCACAGGTAGAAGATTGTGTTTATGCAATTGATATGGGCACGGCTCATAGAGGAAGAGTAATGTACTCTCCGTCCAGAAATTGCCAACAGAAAGTGATACTAACTGAAACTGATAAGCAGTTCAAGTTACATCGCTGTGAAAAGTCTAAAGACCAGGACGAGATAAAATATGTGCAAGTAAAAGCATATAACAATAAATATTACATTTATTGCCCTGGACTAACTTTTCTTCTCGGTACAACAAGAGTTGTAAAATGCCCTGCAAAGGTATTTACATTGCCACTTACAGCGACATTTACGTTGAATAATGTCACGTATAACGGGCAAGTACTGGATCTCGTATACAATGAGATACAAGATCCATTGTACATTGAGAAGATTGAATGGCATTTGACTCCTCAAGTTAATTGGGATGAGTTAAACAGAACTTTTCCTATATTAGAGGAATTGGACGAAAACCACTGGAGCAGAAACCATGGTACACACTTTGGTCTGCTATACGGACTGGTTATTACGTTCATATCAGTCATTGCGGTCTGGTTTGCATACAAGAAAATACATCCGAGATGTAAAAATGCAAAAAGAAAGATGACCAAGCAAAACAAAAGAGGAGCTGAGGAATCTGAACTTCAAACTCTAAAGGACAAGGACGAAGATTCATCAACAGCAGCAAAGGACACTGAACTGGAACCTGACGACATCAGCATTCATGGATAAATCAAAACAACTTGAAGAAACTGCATGCGGATGAAGGAGGGTATTGAAATATGTAGTAAGTATGTATTATGTACGTTATGTATTAGAATGAAAACGTTGTACTAAATATTAAGCATTCTTAGCCCTAATATCTCGATGTAAAGTACAACATATTTAGATCATCCTTCTGAGTTTCATTTCTATTTAGATCTAGAAGGTTACCTAGTACAATAATATTTATGTTATTGCATCACTCTCTCTTTCCTCTGTCCTTGTATTAAATACTTTTCTTAGGTACGTTTTAGGTACGTTTTAGTATGTAAGCATTTCTCAATCATGTATAAATACAATTGACTTTCCTTAATAAATATACAGTTCTGATATTGCATTGCAACCGAAACTTTGTGAGTGTCAACTCTGAGCATAACGGTCTAACCATTATTTCACACTACAGATCGAAATATTGTAATTAATAGAAATTATCACTTAAATTTCAGGGCAGGGCAGAGGTAGCCGAATTTCCATTGTAACTGGGGCATTGCCGAACACCTCCACCAACTATGCATTTGACTGATTTTCTACAAGCATTTCAGGTAACATTAATGCTTTCAACTACGCTTACTGCTTTAGGATTATAAAAATTACGCTTTATGCAAGTACTTTTGAGAGTACTACATAAGACATTGTCCAGAAATATGGAACTTTGCTATCTATGTGCCTTTATACTTAATTACATAATTTTAACACTTCGCCATTGTCTGTCTGTCATATTGCCCAACTGTACAGTTAGTTTTCCCTAGCCAACCTTCTAGATTCCATACCTTTGCTGGTCGTGGACTTTATTAATAACTATTACCGGTAAAGGTGTGTAGTCTAGTCGGCTTTACAGAAACGGAGAACATAAACGTTACACTTACACTGTACTAGATTTTCTTCTGCAATACTGTTTCTATGAACGCACAAGTCTAGTACATCAAGGTAAGCAGCGAAAATTGGAAGCTTATAAATTCTGCTTTTATATTTTCCTTTTCATTTGGTATTACCTATATATACGGTAATAAAAAACCAGGCTTGCATGCTTTAATTTAAATTGCTACGACTTTTCATATTCACAGTAAATCAGGTTACAACATAGCAGCCTCTCTTATTTCACACATGTATGGTTAATGGTTAAGTATGTAAGTGCTATAAAGGGCTTGTGCAAACCAGTAGTAAAATCTTTTCTACGGTATAACTTAAGGAGGGGTTTACACTTGAATTTTGATGATGTCAGTGCAAGGGGGAAATGGTGTATTTCAAAAAGTAGAGGAACAAATCCGCAAGGAGCTCTGAAATGCAGTTTGTCTCCGTTTTCCCATTTGAGACTCACTCCTGCACGCGCTTCCCTCAACCATAGAGTATTATCTTCTATGTAAAACTCCACTCGATTCTGTACATATTTACTCCGTTGAAGGTTTTATCACATTGCCATATATTTTACTCTATGACAAGCTCCTTCACATGAAATTGACCGACGTTTTCGAAAAGATATGATTTTGGGATTTTAAAGCTACGTACGCGTTTCAAAAAAATGTTTAAAAAAAGATAAAAAAATTTAGCAGCGGTTATGAGGCCGCTTTTTATGAATTTCAGTTCGCAACTATGTAAGAAATATAGAAATACACGTTTTCAATGTATTTCTCCCACTCCAAAGAACCCCAAATATTTCCTCCTTAAAAAACATTTTTGAAAATCAAGCCCTCATAGCCGCTAGAAAAATATGGGGCGATTTCAAAAATGTCTACCCCAAAACTCTCCGTACAGCCATTCTCCCCCAATCAGGGATTTTAAAACCCCTCACCCCTCCTTAAGTTAGCCGCTTTAATACCAATATATTTTTCAATAACAAGCATTATTCAAAAGTCTCATTTTCCTCAGGGAAACTACTGTCGCCACCATTTTCTCTAAAATGTATGGTTCTCTCGTAGATGCTTCCTTGTTTTGATATGTATTTTTTTCAGCTTCATATGAGGCTTCCAAGTAGTCAAGGGATATTAAATATTTGGAATGCAATATAGAATATTTAAAAATGCCGTAATAATATAGCACAACTAGTTTTCGCGTGAGATCTGGGTAAAAGTTTACAATTGTACAGCTATTTAGCCATACATATAGGTTTTGCATTAGGCATTGCCCTTTTTCGCAGAGTCAGCAGAATATTTAGAAAATAGCGATACATGTTCCAGTCTTTATCTTTACTTATCAACGCCTCCTCATACAAATGTCAGTTATTATTAGTATATAGTGGTACGGTAGTCCAGAAAATTGTTACATCACTTATATTGTGAACAGAATATCTGGAACTTAAGTTAAACTAATAAATTATATACGTGCGTAACGTAAAAAGCAGTGTTCAATCCTGTAAGAAAACTTTTATATGGAGTTATACAATTTAGTTGTATAGTACTTCTGTAATCATAAAACTCAGAAATACCTACAGGGAGATCAGATACACTGCTGCTGTTACTAAATTTTTGGGGTAACTTATATTCTGTATACGCGATAAAATTCTCTTTATTGAATTTAAATGTGAACAATGAGAAAGGTTGGCGTTGGGACCTCATTTTCTCACATTTAAGTGCAAAATTTCCTCAAAGTTTTGGTTATCTTAGCTTTATTGTTGTAGATGAACAGGGACAGAATGCCTTGGATTTGAATGTGAGAAAGTAGGGAAGGAAGGTGTGATGGCCCTATTATCTCACATTCATATCCAGAAAATTTTGACCACAGGCTAATTTCTATTTAAGAATCAGGAGAAATATTTGACTACTTTAATACCGCGGGCTAAATTTTAAGTTGAAAAGAATTGAAATGAAAATTGTTATGAAACAAATTGAATATTGCGATATGAGGATTTTATTTACTTTATCCCTAATTACCCTGTGAAAATAAATAATGAAATGATGCAGCCTGACCTAAATAATCTTTGGTTAGTCAATGACACGGATGACACCTCGACAAGAAATATAGTGAATTACTTAAAATTTGCTATAATTAATTCAAAAATTTAAATTTTAGTACTGTGCTATAGTTCTTCTAAGTGTTCTAGGGTATCCACGAGAAACAACAATTTAGAAAAACATTTTTAGGTATCATTTATTAGAATTTTCACAAAACTATTATTGCAATTTCTGTAAGTACACTTTTCAATCATATGCCAGAAAATCTACTGATAAAATTACAAATTACTTTTATAAAATTTTTAACTAACTAGTATTATACCTTAACGTAAAATTGGCTATTTACTACTACATAATAATTGGATTGATATGTTATTGTATTATCAATCCTACAGGTATAACAAAAGTCTAAAAAGCTTGAAGAATTTCTGCCACCCCTCTAGAGAATGCATGACAATATGATAAAACATGTCGCCGTTTAGCATATTGGACACTGCCTATGGCTACTTTATTTGGATAGAGACTAGCATGGAGCTTAGTTTTGTAAGCAAAATCTATCCTGTTAAACTTGGATACCGGTTTCCAAGATCTAATGCAGCTTTTTGAGTTATGATACACTAAAGAAAGCAACCAAAGGAAACAAATCCACAAAATTGGCAAAAAGACAGTAATAAAACTAAGTAAAACTTTTGTGAATGTATCAAGGTGATTATGCTTTCTTATAAGCAAGTAGGAAGCTAGATAAGTTTCTCTTTTAAAGAAGAGCTTTAGAATATAAAAATTTACACAACCAAATTCATTTAACAATTTGCCCAAAATATTTAAAATTTTGTAATATTTCAATGTATTTTCCGTTGAACGGAGTTCATTTCTCGTAGTGTAGGCTGGCCTTCTGTATCTGTATCCCAAAGCATAATATAGTCAAACACATTTTTTTAAATGACATACAATTTTTTGTAAATTAAACTTTTTTACTTACCTTAGTTCACAGCAAATTTCAATATTGATTATTATGAAGCTTGCCACAGTCAAATACACGCTCAAAAACTGTGGAAATGCGCCATATATCACCAGCCAATACAAAATGCTTTGCACCAATATTAATAAACAATATTCAAAAGTATCCAGGTTTTGTAATACAAATATTGAGGATGGAAACATTGGCCAGCGAGGGTTAACTACAGAAAGAGATGCAACAAAAGTCGACACGGTTATCCAATAGATATATACAAAGGTACTTAACTTCGACACATAGTATTTCTCTTCAATGTTGTCTTTTTGACGAAGGGAAAATTTATCTACAGAGAAAATTTTAAATCTTATTTAGAATTCCATAACTGAAAACTGAAATGTTAAAGTCTAGCTTACCTTGAAAATCTTGGTAGACTGAGAACTGAGTGTTAAATATTACTCTTAATGCTTCTTCTTGGTATTTATAAGTGAAAATAGGAATTAAAGCAAAAAACATTGTGAAGAAACAGAATATGCATTGATTAAATTCAAACGAATTTCGGTCTCTCTTGTATTCGTAATGACATCTGACCAACAAAAATATGACCATCGAATAGGTGATTAGGTTGAACACTGTAAATTTAAGTTTTGAAAAACTAGTGTTAGAATGTAGCACTCCATTGTGGTCTTTATTCCAAATAAGTGGCACACTGCCTAGAAAACTCCCAACAGAAATACAATTTTGTAGAACTTTATGGAAAACTAAATGGCAAATGTGTATGTTCAAATGAACATTATTTTGCCAATTTGGCTTCTGGCTTTTTCCAATAAATGCCATGGTCAATATAGTTCTCTCAATAGAAAGGTTATTTTACAAGTGTCACTATATAGTAGTGGTTCAAATATATATTTTCACGATGATATTTTCTTACTCTTTACTGTAGGAGGTTAGATACCTTCGGCTAAAGAATACTGCTACGTCGTCAAATTAAATAAGCAATTTATTGCTTTCCAAATATTAGTAGTGTTGTGTTTTTTAAACTTTATCTATGTAATTAATTTGAAACAGGCTATTAAGCAAAATATGTACTAATTTTGACCGCTAATGTATATCAACACTATTATTTCATAAGTATAGTGCCTCTACTATTATTTGGCAACGGGCATCTTATAAAAGAAGACAAATACCTACTATTATTTGTCGTAATAACTCAGCTAACTTGCTAACTTAAAACAACAATTCCTGTAATTCTAAGTTGGAAAATATTCTAGACAAGTCTACATTTCTGGCATACATAACTCCTAATAACTGTTAGCTTTCGGTCTAGCTGGCAATTGTCTTAACCTACTTACTTATACTTACTTATTATTTTTTACACTTACGAACAATTATTGAGTTTTGTTGAAGTTGTACTATAATTGAAGGGTAACTGTGAAAAACATCTTATCGAATTTCTCGAAATTCAATAAATTGGTTTGTAGCCATGGAAGAGCTCTGGGTTTCCCCTAAGGAAAAATTTTGGCTAACTGGCAAATGGCTTAAATAATAAATTAAAATTCTTTTTTCTTTCTAACACTAAAACTGCAGAAATAGAACGAACTGACTCACGAAATACTAGTGATATTTTATAGTATGCATGATGCCATACATACTTATACATGACAGCACTTTGGAAGGAAAAAAACTATGACACTTTCCTAGGTCCGCGTTCACTTAGGCTAGGCTGCCTTTGTCTTTCGGTTTCACACAACCATAACCATTGAAGAACCTAAGCGGTTCTGCTGGTATGAAAAACGATCCCGATTGACTTTTGGCATTTATAACATTATGTGCTGCTTTTTCTGGTAGACTATCCCCCATCTTCTACAGCAGTGTACCTAAAATAGTGAGTTACATAAATGTCTGCGACTAATTGGCACTGGGAAAATCAATACCACGAGGTACTGAATGCCTACGACGCAGTAGGGAGATAATTATATGGTTGTAACGTGATCGGTTTGATATATATTTATTTCTTATGCAAAATTCATTAGAAACTATTGTATTCACTATCCTTTAATACTAATAACTCTAGGTTTTAGTATACCAAAGCATTTGCCGATGATGGAGGTGGCAAAATATCCGCCTACATCTATTTATCATTTTCTATGAGCACTAGCAAAGCTTGAGATGAAAGTCACCCGAACAATAATGACAACTTTAAAGGAATAACAAATGAAAAATGCAAAAAATATTGAATATTCATAGATATTCTGTACGTACATGCACATTAAAATTGCTGAACGTTAACATTTACACTGTATTTATTGAGTTTTATTGGGTGATTTCAGAAAGAAATTTCTACAATGACACTCTGCGCTTATAAACTTGAAAGCATATGTAATCAACCAAATGTTTTAAATATTATGAAAACAGTTTGGTACTAGCGTTTGTATACCTACATTGTACTATAGACACAAATTATGAAATAATTAGTATTGTGATCTGAGGTGAATACTCTATATCAACTCCAATATACATACTAAATTGTAATTATCACTGCATAATTCGAGCCCTGGAGCATTTATCTTCGATTTGACTGGTTAAAACCAAAGATACATATCATCTAAATTTTTTGCAAAATCATAGACAGAAACATCGACACAATTACTTAAATTGTTATGATATGTATCATTGATGCTAACTATTCAAATTGGATATAAGTATTCCATGATTGAAATATTTAGCCATAATTGCAATCGAGACTGACTTGAATTTTATATATGCATATGTGTGACATGATAATTTATCGTTTACATTTTGTTTTCCTTTGTAATATGCACATAAGTCATCATATATTATCAAAAAGAACTCCAACGCACTTTTCATATCCGTCGAGTATAACTTCAATACACTTTTATGAGCAACGAAATGTCTGCAAACCAGTAATGGTAAAACTTCTATTTATTTAATGATTTTTGGAATGTGTCTGATCGCCAATCGCAGTTCGGGTGCTACTTTTAGGGACTGATTGGTAAAAAGGTTCATAATTTCTTACTTGGATTACGCATTACTATACTACAGGAATACAATATCCGGTAATAACAATAATAAGTAATGAATGACACAACTCAACCACAAGGAATATTTTATTTTTGCATCACAGTATAATAATAATACGCTGTGAAGCAACAAAGAATAAATACGGCTCAATTTTGTTTATGTCCATAATCGTTTCGCAATTGAGGGTAGCCGTAAATCTTTGGTTACTTATTAATGGAAAGTGTGTATGACATTGTGATTAACAAAACTTCCTTTATTTTTAATTCGGAGGTCAAAGGTCAGAGGATGCTCATCTTCAAACTGGAAGATGCATTTTCAATGCTCGATTTATTAAAAAAAATATTTCGTCGAATTATCTTAATGGGGTCTTGATGGGCACCACAGACAGACAAAACAAAAGCACTTTAACGTACTTAAATTAAGTATTTCTGCGAATCGCTTAATTACTATTATGAAATAACCATCTTTGGATTGCCAACATGATGTGATAGGTAATTGAGATTTGTTACTAATATCAAATATCAGTCACTTCATCACATTATGCTGGGATTACCCTTAACAGCTATTAAAACACTTTTGAAAATAATCGACAGAATTTCTACCAAGTAATAATAACTCAATGTGATGGTTATTCCCTATTTGGGTTATGCAAAACCTACTCTGAGTATTAAGTTAAGAAGCATTAGCTATTTCTAAGTTTCTAAGAAACATATGTTATGTGATATTTACTCAATTTTCTCCCTGCATAATAATGCTTCCATTGATGCTTTTTGTACTCTTAGTATTGAGTTATTAGTAATTATTGTAACAATGAGTATTTGTGGACATGTTCTACTATTGTGCAATAAAGATATGGATTGTTTCTGTAATGGAATTGCCTGTTGCGTATTGAACTTTTACTGAATACATATCTGAAAATCTTCATTAACAATGAACTTCGTGCTGATTGGCACTGTTACACTGTGCAACCTTTTCAACATAGACTTCTTTGGACTGAAAACAGAGTTGTCACAGTGCAGGTCCCCTGGATCCAGCCCATTGCTGATTCCATCGTTAAATATATCGATTGATCAGTAATCGGTTGACATCCAGTGGGTCTTAATTTGTCTTCCATAGCATTTTGACAATCTTCTTCAATTTGTTTTCAACGCTTTCAGCGGTGTTTCTCATCAACCTATTGTGGTAACGATTAATGAAAAATATAGAATTTTGTGTAGTTTATTGGATATTAATTCCTCTTTCTGAATTTATTACGTTACCTAAAAAGTACCACTTTCTCCATCAGGAAATCAATAATTTACCTATTTGGGATAGAAACTTCACTTTTGTTCTGGTTATAAATTAATCACTTTTGTTTTAATTAGCTTAATTAGTGCATTTGTCTTTTCTAAGTATTTAGAATTACGTAAATAATGTAATATATAATGTAATGGCTTTATTAGTGTCAGACTCTTATTCAGATTTGCTTACATAATTCTGGGTTCCAATTCCAATAGAGGACGGGAATACTTTTTTTACAGTTTCTGTATTATAAAAATTGGATGTATTGGGGTTCATCGGCTGTTCATCACTATTTACCATATTTCTCTGACTCTGATTAGAGACTCTATCTTCTGCATTATTCGAAATAATTATAAAAATATTTATGTACACATAAATTCGTCTTCACTGAAGACTCTTCATAGTTAACCCAATAACGACTAACTGTAAAGAAATCTCTCGCAGCCAGCCTACTGATTTCATCCTATGATGTGTTGATATAGTGTTATGAAAATGGTTAGTGATAATTTCACAATTGGGCAAATGTTACCATCTCTTCTTTGATGAAAAAAGCACTTGCATCGCATCAACTCTTTTTGACTGTAAACAGAATTTTCTTAGTGAGCCTCCTGGAGTTCAGCCCTTTACTGATAGTATAGTCCTTATTAATATAATAGTATTGGACTGATATCCAGTGGATTCTATATACCTTGTCTTCTACAATACAACAGCCTTCTGGAAAATTGTTTTCGTAGACCCTCTACTCACTTTACCGCAGAGTATCAATGTAGGTAGCAGTAACGAATAGAACAACCTATTTTGTGTCTTTAATGTTTATCACTTCTACATTTTTCACTTTCTTAGTTTTCCCCTTTCCATTATATCAGAAAATTGTAATTTACTTCTACCCTGAACAACTTTAGCCAATTTTGTGTAGTTTGCAAAAAAATTCTTTTTCAACGTAATAATTACGATGTATTTTAAGTTATGAACATGGTTTTCGGGTTGTGTCAAATAATAACAGAGATACTATTTGCCAAAACGCAAATGTATAGACAAGGAAGCAGTTTGTGTTTTTATAAATGTACATTTATTGTTTACTGTGCCAACTGTATGTATAATTTGAGTAGAACTGTATATCTAGTTAAATACACTTTAAAAATTTGACACTGTCTAGTAGACAGTGTCATTAAGACTACTATTTAAATTTAATTTTAATTTAACTTAAATCTACTATTTAAATTGTTGTTTTTCTACAATATAATGCAGGTCGGAGTACCCAATAGGGTCTCATAGATGTTTGAGGTTTACGGATTTGTTATTAACTGTGATCCTCAAAAATCTATGTTTCCTTATTGGGATTACGCATACGTAATCCATCGCTTTTGAAAGCACATCTCCAAAGGAAATGTTCTTCTATGATGAGCCTAAACACAGAATTATGCAGTTTCGTTAATACTCAAGACTCTTCATCATTATACGACGAGCGCAGTATAGATTTTTCTTTCATCCCTTTACTGTTAGAATTGTCAACAATACCTCCTGATTTGATTGGTGACAAATTATTAAGTGAAGGCAGCTAAAATTATTTATAATAAGCCACTGAAAATAGTACTATTTAAGTAAGACGTAAGTTACGTACTCCTTTATCGGAATGGTATTATCATTATTATCTCTTCAGTCTCTTGTGCAAAACTAAAAAGTTTCACTAAGCAAATAAAACAAAACATCTTCGTGGAGTATTTTGAAGAGCACATTTGGAATTCTCAGTATGGTGCCATAGGTTACTGTAATTTGTTACTAATTTCAAATTATTGTCACCTATGTTATCGTTTTGGGAATCTCAATACATTTCACAGGAAATAAATCAGACTAACGCTATCAATGTATACTATATTTCTGCTGTGTGTCTCTCAGAGAGAGAAGAGAGCACAATTTCAACGTCTCTACTGTCATCGTCGAAGGATGTGGCGTATAACTATTTGTTCAGCCTACATTCCTATATTATTTGTTTATGGATCGATCTTGTTAAATAATACTATTACATTAATCTAATTCCTATATGTGGTGATAGAGAAATCGACTTATACATTAGTAATTATTAATTGACACATACCTATCCTATGTGCAGCGTTTATATATGCTAAATTTGTGCACCAGGCAATTTGCCTACAATTTCCCATCGTACAGCGCTTTTTTCGAAAACTCCGATTTATTACAGTCCAAGAATCAAAGCAAAAACCAAGTCGATAAGGAATTTCTGAAACCTCTTCAATTACCTGATTCATTCCCGACAATGACCAAAATTAACAAGTATCAAAGAATTTCTATTATTTAATATGTATTTAATTAAAACACAGAAGTGTATTACTAAATTAGGTTGGGATTACTATGCTCGTTCTACAAATTATGTGGCTGTCACAATAACTAGATTTTTATAAAATTGGACTTATCGGTAATTATCCCCCTTAAGACTCGGCTTGAAATTAGGGAGTAAGGCAACCATCACAGGCTTGTTCTCGGTGCTGGTTTCTGAGAAATGGAACATAACTGCTTGCATCAAATTTAACTGTCACTTGAATAAAATACAATCGAATTCAATTCAATTGAGTTTCATTGGGTGATTTCAAAAGTATTTACTAATATGAAGGTTTTATACTTCATTGTGAAGTCTCCTTCTGTTTGATAGACACAAGTATCAATGCTTGTACTGCTATTGACATGTCCACTCAAGGCACATCCGCCACACATAAAGTTAACCAGCAGTGAATACCAACACAGTTGTCCGCTGCTCTTCCCTTTTACATATTAATACAATATCAAATAACAAAAATAATAAGTAATGAATGATACAACTCAACCACACATAATACTCATTACACATCAAAAATAATAATACTGTGACACTGTGAGGCATGTAAGATCAAAATCACAACAGTTTATGCTAATTGATGTTGTAGAAACTAAGCTTTTGGATTAACATACTCTGGGAATACTATGACAGTCTAGAGAGAGCGGGAAGTACCAGTCAAAGAATATACCAACAGAATATACAAATAGACCCTTCGATAATTAGCAAGCAAAGAGATATGTTGTGTTTACTCCATACGATTAATTTGTGCATAATATTTAACCTATGGGTTGCAGGTCATGGCAGAAAGGACATTGGAAGGAATTGGCATTCATATACCAGAGGGTAACACATACAAGGCCATAATAATACTTGCACACATAATTACTAATATTAATTAAATACGAGTCATGGGAGTTTAAGAGTTAAGGCTATTTGGGTTCTGTTGTCGGCTAAGGATGCCTTCAACACATAAGTAGGGTCGTTAACTTCGGCAAAAGAATAAATACGGCATACAATTGTTGTTGCGCATATGTCGTTTGTTCTGTTGGTTCCTAATTAAGTGTACATGATAAGGTATAAGGGGTAATGCCATAAAATAAAGGCTTCACTCAAGAAATGTACAATTCACGCAATGATTGTTAGGGTAATGGGTAATATTATGGATGACGGGTGTTATAAGTGATAAAGTGTCTTTCCATTCAATAGTGGGCCTTATTTTTCTATTCAATATTGAAATCTATTTGCGAACCATTTGAGTAAACAAGCAATTCCAGCGATCATAAAATTATGTGGCTTGTTTGCTAATCTTTAATCTTACAAATATTTTTTTACCATCGTTTCAATTCCTGTCATATCTATTACGGTCAACGATCTAAATATAAAACATCCTGTGATACGTTTACACAAAATTCCTCAGGTATTTAGGCTTTAAAATCTCGTCTTTCTTCGTAAAAGGACTTTTATTGATGATACATATGTTAAATGTATGCTTTTAGGGTATGATATAAGAATATTTGATGTTACACATAAATGGAAATTAGTAGGCGTCAAACTGTTGCATGATATACTCAGATATGTAGTCTCACAAAAGCTAAACTGCGAAGAAAGCATGATTTCTAAGCTACGCGTAACCACTAATTTGTATTGCTGAAAAATACATTAAAACCTCAATTCAATTGAACGAAAATCAGTGTCTTTATGAAGCAACGAGTGTGACAAATTACTAAGAGAATTTTCTTGTGCTTACCTAGTAGTATTTGACTCATAATTAATCGTTCGTCTTAACATTTGACATTTTCGTCTTTTTCCGTGGAATATTTCGTCATTTGAATTTTTCGTCTAACCATTTAACGGGTCGTCTTACCATTTAATGTGTCGTCTTGCATTTACATTGTATTTACATTTATATACATTATTTTTAGTGTTTTAGGTGGCATAGATGTTCAGTAAAGTAAAGCTTTTGTGGCCAGCTTAAGTCTCCCCCGTTTCCGCTTCTCGCCAATTGGAATTTTCCTCACTGACTGAGTAAAATATGTTAGTTTCTTCATCGACGGAATCCCAATGATGTGTTTGCATAGTGAATTTTTTTGGTAAGTAGGACAAGAGCAAACTGAAGTCTGCCATTTTCGTGCATTAAGGGTGGCTTTCCAAACTGTGAATTCTGACGCAATGAAATCTTCAAATGATGTCCACTGTGCATGACGTTGTGGGTCTGACAGTGTGATAACATTCTCTGTAGTCACTTGTGGTGCTTTACTCGCAGCCGTAAAGTACGTAAGCGAGTTATTTTCAGGTTCCCCCTCAATGATGAATGGCTTACTCTTCGCGCAGTGATACGCTTGGTTAGCAAAGGCACAGTTTGAGCAGGATCGGTATTGTATTTGCTGAGGGAGTAGTTGATGCTGGACTGGAGGGTTCTTTTTCTGATGACCAGGTATCTTGTATGCTAAGATAAGGTTCTGTGTACATGTTCACGTTAACAATACCAATACACTTGCTACTATATACCTTACAATGTTGAGTTGTCATAAACTTCATAAATTACATGGAAGACGACACATTAAATGGTAAGACGACCCGTTAAATGGTTAGACGAAAAATTCAAATGACGAAATATTCCACGGAAAAAGACGAAAATGTCAAATGTTAAGACGAACGATTAAATACCACCCGTAGTATTTTGTACATCGTTTAGAAAACCTCAGACTTACAAATACAAAACTTCCAAATCTCCCAATTAGTGACACATGCCGATCAGAATAATAAAGTGCAATGTGCAACTAATATTTAACTTAAATATGTTTGTTATAAAAAATTGGCTTACCTAAGCAGGGACCCAAATTACAAAATTCTATCTGCAAATCAGAATATCTTGGAAAAGTGACTTTTAATATGTATTAGCGCTAAATTCATATGTCTGCAATAATTTTGCTATTTATAATTCGCAATTCGAAACATCATTTTAAAGTAGGAAATTAAACAGTTTAAATAATAGTAATAATTTAAACAAATCAATTCTAATCTGAATTGTAACACTATTTTGGCCAGGGTAATAACGGTAATTCCCATATTCTTTGACATCTTTGAGACGCCTTCTCTGCAAAATCCTTCCCTACACCTCCAAAGTCAGATTTTCCATACTTTGCTCATTCTCTATATTCGGTTGCCCACGTATATGTACTTTACCATTGCCCAGGTAGGGAGACGAAAGAGGAATCCGTTATGCAATGTCTCATATCTCACTCACATCTTTCTTTAACAGTCTACTTGCTGAATGTATTCATATATATTCATAAAGCCAGTAAGAAAGTCAAGAAGTAAAAGCAATAAGCATCACACACTAACAGGCTAACAGCATATATGTAACCGCCTGTGAGCGCATTCAGCCTCTGAGAGCACACAGCGAGAATTTCTATTACACATGGAGTAATAAAAATTGGTGCACAATTTGAAAGACATAATATAATCAACGTTTTCACCAAATTTCATCCCCACAGCTGCTACAGGAAAAAAGTATTTAATGGATAACATCCAAAAATGAAGTTTTTGATTAATTATTTCTATTTCTCTTGCAGCAGCTTTGGAGATGAAATTAGGTGAAAACGTTAATTAGTTAGTATGTCTTTCAATATGTATACCAATTTTAGTTTCCTCACCTATAATAGGGGCAAAGTTATTTCCATTTAAATTCCTGATGTGTGCTCTCAGAGGCTGTGTGCGCTCAGAGGCGGTGGTTCATCTATCTCAAGGCATGTTAGCATCATGGCCATGATGTGCTCCTGCAACGGGCAATGTAAAAGTCGCAGTATTACAGAAATAAGATTTATTACTTCTTGTTGTTAGTCTCTATCACTTCATTTCCTTTCTATTCATCCACTTGAGGTGACGGTTGACTGAGTGATCTTTCCTACCATCGTATGGCTTAAGTATCAAGTTCCAGATACGATTCTCACTGTGTATTATCTACTGCTATCACTTTATCTAATCAGGTAGTGTTTTGCATGTACACAGCACCGAAACCTGATATTCACATTTTTAATACGTGATAACAATGTCAACTACACAAAATTGAATATCCGCACTGTTTACATCTACATATAGCAAAATTGGTATAACTGATATTCATTTTCGAAATTTTGTCAGAAGATTTTTGCATGTTTGTCCTCCAGAACGCCGCTAGCTTAATTATCAGCTTTTATTGCTTTCTCCATACGTCCCAGGTAAGTTACCAACGCTTTCTTTTACCATCTCTTTTGCACTTTCTTGTTGCATTCTTTTCAAATAATCTGTGCTGCAAATATGTTTGTTTATAGTATTATTAGTTATTAAGTAGGTATTATAAATACTGAAATGGCACCGGGTATTCATAATGCGGATGTTGGGAAGTAGCGTAAGAATAAAAGCGTAAAATACATACAATAATGTATAAGTACCTTAGTAAGTAAGTTAATTGGTAAATCCTTGTGGAATCATGGGGTAAAGTAAAAGTAGATTTTTGTGCATTCTAGAGTTTCTAAAAAGCTAAATGCAGCACCTAGTTAATCCTGGTTATTAGACTTTTGTCTAATAACTAGCATTAAATGGTCAGTAAACGACTTTTCCAAGAATTAATTTCTATTGAAATAATTTCGGTCTTTATAAAGTGAGCGTAATACTACATAAAAGAAATATTTAATTATAGTGTAAGAGTAAATTGTTAGTGAAATTGCATAGTATAGTGCAACTCTACTGCTTATTTCTCAGAGCAGAAACCTAATTCATGGGTCACCGCAATACAAAATATGGTAAGCGTAAGCGAATAAGGACTTTAAATGAGATCTCAAAAGGCACTGTCACTGAAATAGTATCAGCTTTACGATTGAAGCCTTAAATAAGCTGTTCTTTTTAAGAAATTTTTTCTGCTGCTGCATGCTGACTGATTGCTTTAATTGGATTTAAATGCGAACAATGAGATAGGTTGGTGTTGGGTCCTCATTATTTCACATTTAAATGCAAAACTTTATCTCCATTAATAATCTTTAGCCCCCTAGATTTATTATAGCGGAATGTCCAGGCACATTGTGCCCTGGATTTGAATGTGAGAAAGTAGAGAGGGCAGGTGTGATGGCTCTATTATCTCGTATTCATCTCCAGAATGCTCAAGGCAAGGCACATGCATTTTATAATTTTAAAATTAACATGACAATGGACATACACTCATAATTAATTCTCAGATACTCAATATGTATCAATATTGAGAATGCTTGCTAACTTACGTTAAATTAGGATTAGCAAAATCCAGTAGTCAATGAAATTCTTACACATGCTAACTTGATAACTTGATAAGGGACATTTCTGAGAGACATTTAATTCAACATTTAATTGTGAAAATCCAACTCATACTGAATATTCTCAGCAAGTCCTCTAGTATTGCACTTTATACTATACTTCTCTTTACAAGCAATCAAAGTATTTCACCATTGCTGGCATTATTGTAACATCAATTCTGTGAAATATCAAAAGGGATTCCTTTGTCGGTCTCCTGGATGTCACTTAACTGCAGATATAATGGTGACATGAATGAATCTCTATGTCTGCTTTGAATTGATATTTAATGGCCAGCCGAAATGCTATTTTACTCATACTCAACTATTTCTGCAGAAAATCTCAATGACCGTCTAAAACACGATTTTCATAGACAATCAACTTGAAGTGCTTCAAGTCAGGAAACTCCAAAATTATGAAGATTAATGGGCCAGTTTTTTAATTTACAATAATTAAGTATGCATAAGAACTACAATTACTATTATTTATTTATTTAAGCAAGTAAAAGCAATATTATTATTAAATGTATTAGAAGGATCGTTAGAAGGAATCATAGTGGGTTACTTGAAGGTTTTTTCTGCAAGGTGCATCTTGGTTTGCTAGCCAGGTATTTCCATAGAAGGTAAGGAAATCCACTCAGAACCGAGAGTACGATTATGATTGTTTCTAATCCCACTGATTTAATTGGAAATTTTTAAAATTGGAAACTTCATTCTTGGCCTATGAATTTTCAGTCTTCAATGGTGGAGTACCTTGTTAGGAAACCAATTCAGCCAATATTTACTTACATTTATTTTATTCTGTAGGAATATCGTTATTGGTGTACTTAGTATAATAATTACTTAAATTAAGTATTTCTGGACGGGTTATCTCAATGCAATAATCACCTTTGGATTACCAACATGAAATGATAGGTTTTTGAGGTTTGTTACTAATATCAAATACCAGTTACTTATTACTTGATGTTGGGAATATCCTTAACTGCTACGTAAAATACTTGTGAACAACAAATCGACATTTCAACCGAGTTAAATCCCTCAATGTGACTGCTAAATATATCCTTACTTGGTTTACAACTACAAAAACTACTCGGAGTATTAAGAAATCACTTGCAGCATTATCTATTTCTAAGATCTCTTTAGTTTCTAAAATACGTGGGGTACGTGCAATTTTCTCCCTGCATACATAATGTTTCTTTGATACTTTTGTACTATCTGTATTATTCATGAGTTATTGCAATGTACTAGTATTTGTAATTAATCACTAAATGTTAAAGCTCATTTACTTAGTGTATGATGTTAGGGTTACTGCAATGTTTAACTGCAATGAAAACACATTTAAACAAATTGACAAAATTTCAACTACCTGTATTTATATACTCAAAATATGGCCCGCAATACTGTCTTAAATATCTTGCTTGGAATACAATTTCAAAATCTTCCTCGTCCTCTAATATTACCGAAGAAGAAAGAATTATATTTTATCTATAAAATGTGATACATAAAATACCCATATATTATTTGCAGATTCTACCTAATATGGTACAAATGGTGGACAATCCAGTAAAGTTTGTAATCAAACCTGAAAATATAACCTCTTGAACCAAAAGTTTCGACCATAGATAAAAATATTTTTTTAAACATGGAAACCATTTAAAGTATATTTTGGATTTTCCAATACGGATGCAAATGTGACCGAAATTTTGTTAGTAATAATCTTAAAAAATTACGGCCACCTTTGCTTTCGTCTTGGAATTACTGACAACTTTTATTAGAATATGTATCTGAAAATCTTCATTTGAACTTCGTGTTGGTCTCTTCACAATTACAAAAGATTACCGTTTCATCTTTGCTGACAGCACTAACACCGCTACACAGACTCCTTTGGACTGCAAATAGAGTTGTTATAATGCAGGTCCACTAGAACCAGCCAATTTCGGATGCAATATGCAATCGTTAAATGCATCGATAGTTCCGTCGTGGGCTGATATCCAGTAAGTCCTAATTATTGGGCGTCCATAATATTTTGAAAGTCTTACCAAAAGTGTAGAATTTTGTGTTATTTAATGCACATTAATTCTTATTTTCAAATGTCTCATTATATCTTGTTTACCACTTTTAAAATGGAAGATGGAGAATTTTCATCAAAATCAATATTTTACCTCCACTGGGGATAGAAACTCCACTTTAATTCTTGTTATAACAAGCTTCTGTATTTTAGGCTTAGTTTTATAAATGTAAGTACTTTTAACTCAACTAACTAAATATGCTATGACCGTGTCAAGCACCAGTAATTTAGCGACATCACTATATAGATTTGTTGCCTTCAACACATATATTTAGATTGTAAGACGGTTTGTCATTTTTTCAATGTAGGGTTATTCCGACATTTGGGTGTATTACGGGACTATATTATTATCGGTATTTAGTTTAATTTAATTAGAGCATTTGGGTATTCAGAATTGCATATAGTGTAATTAGAATAAGTAAATATATATTGTTTAACAGTTTCTGAATTAAGAACCGGTGTATTATTGGGGTCATCGGCTGTTGCAGTATTTACCAAATTTCAACTTCTCCTTTGATTAGCTCTGTGGTTACATAAACTCAAAACTTTTATTGTGGCACCTTATGCCATTTAAATTTGTGATTTTCTCTGCAAAATCGGGTTATCCAATGGGGTTTCATAGGTTTTCGTGACTTACGGATTTGTTACTAACTGTGTCACATAAAACCTGTTACCTTGTTGAGAAACGCACAGATCTATTGAAAATAAATCTGAACCAATCCCGAAGAGAACTTCATGTTTATCTTTAGAATTATCCAAAATATATTTTTTTGTACACAAAATTTTGTACCACTGAAAATTCTTCACAATTATCCCACTTGCGACGAGCTGTAAAGCAACTTCTCGTAGTCAGGGTATTGCTTTCATCCCTGTATTGACATTGTTATTTGTGACTTCAATACTTGCTACTTCACAAGTATTCACAACGAGTTAGAAAGTTATACCACTTCATCTTCGATGAAAACACCTTTGCATCTCGGCTCCTCTGATTTTATTAGTGATAAGGCCTCCTTCAACTCTTTACTGATACAGTCTTTATTAATCACTATTGTAATAGCAAATTACATACAGAACCTTTAGCTAGAACAGGCAGTTTGCATTTTTATAATGTACATTTATTGTATACTATTGTGCTAACTGTATCACTGCAAATTTCGTACGAACACTGACTAAACTATGTAAACTGTTGTTTTTTCTATAATGCCATGGAGGTCAGATTACCCAATAGGGTCTCGATAGATTTTTGCGATTGACGGATTTCTTATTAACCGTGATCCACAAAAATCTATGTTACCATATTGGGATTACGATTACGTAATCAATCCCTATGGAAAGTACATCTCAAAGAAAACGACAAACGACCTTCTGATGAACTTCAACCCACAAATATGCACTGAAGACTCTACATTACGAAGAGCAGTACAGAGATTTCTTCTTTCATCCCTTTTCTGTTAGAATTGTCAATAATATCTCTGACAAAAGTGGTATGAATTCTAGTAAGGCTTTTATGTAGTGCTGAAAATAAAGGTAATGTTTGCTGTTAATTTCTTATATTATTTGCTTACGATTTTCTACAGCTTGTGTATTGGTGAAATACAAATCTAGTAAATCTTTTCGATGAAAGCAATAAGCTTTATTAAGATGCTGATTGACTTTTTCTAATTTGTGGAAGCTTTAAGTTTATTGAAGCACATGATAAAATATTTTTCTTAACTCTTAAGTTTACTGTTGGAGAGTTTCTTACTCTCTATAATCCTATGAAACCGAGTTATTTAGTGAAGTAACTAAATTCAGTAAAACATTAAGGGCAGCTAAAACCACTGAAAGTAGTACTATTTAAGTTTCGGAAACTACATCTACTATATCGCAATGGTATTTTTTTTGTATTTTGCTCTATACGTTCAATATTTTATAACTGAGTGGTTGTAAATGTATAATTTGATAAAAGTTGATTTTCTGATGGTAATGCAGTTTGCTAGTGTAAAAACTCGTTTGCGCCTTGGAAAGAAAAAGAATTATAAGACTTTCTTAAGTCCGCTTCCATGCACCTATGTTGTCTTTGTATTTCGGTTTTGCACAAATAATCCAAGCTATTCTGGCATGAAGAAAACATACCGATTGACATTTACAACACTCTGTATACCTTCTACGACGCAGTAGTCCGATAATTATATGATTGTAAGGTGATCTGTTTGATACGTATATTTATTTCTTATGTAAGCTTTATTAGGAACTATTGTATTCACAATCCTTTTAATACTAATAGCTATAAGTCTTAGTATAAGTATTTGCCGATACTGATGGCAAAATACCCGCCTATACTTTTCTTTATCATTTTCTAACCACTAGCAGAGCTTACATGAGATGAAACATAAAGCCTACCGATGAATGATGATAACCCTAAAGGAGTAACAAATGAAAAATGCAAAAAAATTAAATACGTATCCATAGATATATATTCTTTAGGTATATATGTCGTAGTCCCAGAGAGGACGCAGGCTTTGACGTTTAAAGACTAGACTTTGAAGCAAAGCAAATTAGAAAACAGGCGTTATTCAATGTGACCGAACTATTCACCTAGATTCCAGAGAGAGAAAGAGAGTTCAAAGGTAGTTGTGTTAATAGTTAATAATATGTCTAGTAACAAACAGTCAAAATTGCATATGAATTATGCTATTGCATAACTTATTGTGCTAGTAAACCATTTGAGTAAGCATTTGCTGTTCTTTAATCTTACAAACATTTTTCTCTTTGCCATAGTTTGCATGCCATATGTCATTTAATTCCTCTGCTATATATCTATTAGTGTCAACGACCTAAATATAAAACATTCTGTGTTACGACGCAAAGTTTCTCAGATTTTTAGGTTTTAAAATCGTCTTGTGTAAAAATTTCTTACGTTGTGTAACTGTTGATCGTAGTTTCAGTGGTGATCATTTGCAAAATGAACTTTTTACTTGCAGAAATTGATCCTTTTTAATTTGTCAATATGTGTTGATGGTGTAACAGAAAAAGTTATGTACTCAGTACGCGAATTAGAGATGTTGCTCCTTGTCATTTTTCTGTTGTCCAGTTATCTAAGAATAAAAGAACTTATATAAGATATTTCACTTGTATCTTTCTCCTAACCGCCATAACTCATAAATCCATCCTGACCATTATTTTACCACCTACAAAAAAACTTTGGATACATCTGGCCTCAGCAAACATTGTAGTACTAACGCAGAAACTTCACAATGATATGGCACATTAGGGGCCTGTAGTATATCTCCAAGTTGCTAAGAAAAGTCGCAGCTCTGTGTATTTTATTCCTCTCTAAACTCCCTATTGTCTTTCACTTCATTTGTCTTCAATTTCTAATTCTGAGTTGGCGTGGGTTGTAGGAGGCTCCCTATAAACTCGTTATCCAATCCCAGACCAGAATCTTAGTCTACTTAACATTTACTTGTTAATCTATCTATGCTAGTACTGTGTTACAAGGGCTTGACCAGGTAGATTAAGGATGACAACTCTAATTTTCGAAACAATTGTTGGTCTACACTTTTGTTCCGAATACCCAATGCGAAATGTGTGTAACACAAAAGGAATGAATACCTGACAATGATATGATATGCAATGCTGTAATGTTATCTGTACATGGAGCTGACTTTGTGCTTGACTAGCATTGGCTTTCTCTTGTTAAATTCTCCAACTCATTCATTATCCAGTTCCAAACTTCCAAGTAAGATAATTTCTACTTTCTCCTGTGCTGTCTCTTTAACCTTCTTCTAATTGCAAAATTGTATATACGCGCAAAATAAGATATGAATATCTTGGTGGAAAAAGTGGAAGGTTAAAAGATGTTTCATTTCCGTAAATTCATTTCATTTACGAATGCATTGTTGCGTAGATTACATAGCTGAGGATAAAAATTATATTGTAAAACCTTCGGCGAGTTAAATTTATAGTGTAATTGTAATGTCTTTTGGAATCAATCATAAAACAATGAAATTGGATTTAATTTATTAACAACCCTGTCTGTTAATTAATTTGTATCTAGTTAACGCGTTATCTATAGGTAGATGTATTTGAAAGTCTATCCAACCCCTAATATTGCACTTTGCAAAGGGTGGTATTTAATCGTTCGTCTTAACATTTGACATTTTCGTCTTTTTCCGTGGAATATTTCGTCATTTGAATTTTTCGTCTAACCATTTAACGGGTCGTCTTACCATTTAATGTGTCGTCTTCCATGTAATTTATGAAGTTTATGACAACTCAACATTGTAAGGTATATAGTAGCAAGTGTATTGGTATTGTTAACGTGAACATGTACACAGAACCTTATCTTAGCATACAAGATACCTGGTCATCAGAAAAAGAACCCTCCAGTCCAGCATCAACTACTCCCTCAGCAAATACAATACCGATCCTGCTCAAACTGTGCCTTTGCTAACCAAGCGTATCACTGCGCGAAGAGTAAGCCATTCATCATTGAGGGGGAACCTGAAAATAACTCGCTTACGTACTTTACGGCTGCGAGTAAAGCACCACAAGTGACTACAGAGAATGTTATCACACTGTCAGACCCACAACGTCATGCACAGTGGACATCATTTGAAGATTTCATTGCGTCAGAATTCACAGTTTGGAAAGCCACCCTTAATGCACGAAAATGGCAGACTTCAGTTTGCTCTTGTCCTACTTACCAAAAAAATTCACTATGCAAACACATCATTGGGATTCCGTCGATGAAGAAACTAACATATTTTACTCAGTCAGTGAGGAAAATTCCAATTGGCGAGAAGCGGAAACGGGGGAGACTTAAGCTGGCCACAAAAGCTTTACTTTACTGAACATCTATGCCACCTAAAACACTAAAAATAATGTATATAAATGTAAATACAATGTAAATGCAAGACGACACATTAAATGGTAAGACGACCCGTTAAATGGTTAGACGAAAAATTCAAATGACGAAATATTCCACGGAAAAAGACGAAAATGTCAAATGTTAAGACGAACGATTAATTATGAGTCCTTTGCAAATTACTTCTCTTCACAAGAAATCAAAGTATTTCACCATTGCTAGCAATACTGTTACATCAATCCATGGAACATCAAAAGGGATTGCCTTATCGGTCTCCTGGATGTCAATTCAAAGCCGATGTAGTGGTGCTATTAATCTCTATGTCTGCTTTGAAATGATATCTAATGGCCAGCCGAAATACAACTATTAACCCGAATTCTACACAGAATTTCGATGTCCGTCTAAAATACTTTTTTATGGACAATCAACTAAACGTGCAAGTACAAGTAAGAGAACTTCAAGTCATGAGAATTAATGGGTCAATTTTCTATTTAGTAGAATTAAGTATTTTTTAAAGGATTAGACTTTGTTGCATCATTTATTTATTTAAACAAGTAAAAGTTCCGGGAAAGTTGTAAAGGTGCTACTAAAACACATACATTATGCTAAGTTACGTGTACACACATTAAGTTACGAAACAACTTTTGAAAAATCTGAAAGAAATAGTATTGTTGTCGTAAATTCCAAAGTGAATATTATTATAAAGCCCTTTATGCAAATTTTACATGCATAAGACGTCAGTGCCTGACAACAATGCCTTTATCTACAGATGGATTTTTAGAGGTCGACTATTAAATGTTAATTAATTTACATAATGTTATATGTTACATAATGTCATAATGTTAAAAAATTAATTTGCATAATTATTTTAACATAATTATTTTAAAATAAATACTGACACATTTTGAAAGCCTAAATTACAAATTATAGTCAGGTAATGCTAAAAACTAGTGTTTAGTTTTCTTGCAGTATTAAGTAATCATCATGTCTTATTGGTATTTATGTATTTCTTTTGTTTGAGTTGTTGTAATGGAATTTATTTGTTGTTGAAGCCTAAGCTATGAGTATTTTTTTCAATTGCATCCTTTGCAATACGTAATAATATTTAACCAGCATCAAAATCAATGGCGTATATGTTAGATGTTGAACTTCGCTTTGGTCTCTTCACATTAAAAGTTTACCATTTCATCTTTGCTGGTGGCACCGTTAAACAGACTCCTTTGGACTGCAAAGAAGGTTGCCTTATTGCAGATCCACTGGATCTAACCCATTGCTGATTCCATCGTTAAATACATCGAGAAATCAGTAATAGGTTGGTTTCCATTGGGTCCTAATTTGTCTTCCATAATATTTTGACAACCTTCTTCAATTTCACTTCATACGCCCTCAGTGGTGTTTTTCAACAATGTGTTGTAGTAACGATTAAGGAAAATTGCAGAATTTTGGATGGTTCAATATACATCAATTCTTATTTTTCCAAATTTCTCACTATATGTACCACTTTCTCCATCAGGAAATCAATAATTTACCTATGCGAAATAGTAACTTCACTTTTGTTCTTGTTGAATTAATCTCCTTTATTTTCCACTCAGTTTTGTTTTTAATTAAGTATTTTTAGCTCTAAATATGTTATGGTAGTGTCAAATATTAATAATTTATTGATACTAATATTTGTTACACGATTCAATATACATATTTTAGGTTGTAAGACTCTTTGTAATTTTTACGATATAAGATTATTTCTACATTTGGGTAAATTAGGGAACTATATTACGGGCAATTACTTTACTTAAAGCATTTGTCTATCCAGAATTGCATAATGTAATTAGAATTGCATAAATTCTCTTTTACAAATGCTGTATTCTAAAAAGCGAGTGTATTGAGTGACATCGGCTGTTAAGCATTATTAGCATTTTAACTTATCCTTTGATTAGAACTGTTGTTGCGCAAACTTTCAAATGTCCTTATTGGGACGCATTATGATAGTTAAATTATTCTCCAGTTACCCAATAGGGTGGCATATTGTAGCTTTTTGTGATTTACGGATACCGTTATTAGCCGTGACACACGTAAACCTATGTTACCTTGTTGAGAATACGCATACGTACTTACTACTGAAAATACGTCTGAACAAATCTAGAAGAGAAACTTTATGTTTTCAGAATTATCCAAAATATATTTTATATACATACAACTTTATCATTACTGAAGATTCTTCATACTTAGCCTAATTACGGCGAGCTGCAAAGAAATTCCTCATGGCCATCTACTGATTTAACCCTTGTATTGGTAGTGCGATGAAAAGTTTGGGATATTGAAATTAATGTAATGTAATTAATAAATATTGCTCTTCGAAATGCGCTACTATAATTGGAATCAGTCAGAAGATCATTCACTGAACAGTTCGGAAGCTCTTTCTACAGCTACAGAATGTTGGATTACTGAGACTTCTAGATGCCATCCCTTCGTCGGTGTAGAATTTAATAATATCTATACTGGGGGAGGAATGGTGTCTAGTCGGCTTTATGAACACATGCTTTGTAACGTCGTCTAACTCACCGTTTGAAAAGATCATCTGAGAAGCAACTTCATTTACTACCAACAAATACATTGATTGCTTTGCTCTCTTGTTTTTAAAGCGATCTGTTATGCTAAACCAAAATACTTCTTAGTATTGCAAATGCAATCAAGTTTCCTTGGGTTAAGATAAGGACCTCATTTGGAATGTTCAGTATGGTGGCATCGGTTACTATAATTTGTTGCTAAATTCCAAATTATAGTCATTGATGTTTCCTTATTGGGATCCACTATTCAACTTTTTGGGAAAAGGTTACAGTGATGGTTCCACCAAACTGGTTGTATTTGTTTTTTGTATGATTTGCAATTGTTTTCCGAAAGAAAGATTAGTAGCCAATAATTTCTATCAGTATCATTAGTCAATCTCCTTAACCAAAAATAATAGGGGTAAGTCTGTACATAGTTCCGTTACTGTTGTATTTACAGTAGTACAGTGCCTACTAAAGAAAGGTAACTTAATTTTCCGGGCACATTGAAACAAGGGTTACCAGGAGTTATACAAGGTATGGAGATAGTAGTTATTTCAATCAGAAGTAAATTTTCGCCTTCGTAAAGTTCAATGGCTACTTTTTGCTCAAATTTTAGTAGTGGTTATATATCCTTATTTAAGGCAAAGGCACTTACAGGCAGACACACAGACAGACAAGTAGATCAGGCATTAAAGGATTGTGTTTCCGGATTATATAAGCAACATGGCACTCTAGGTATCTGTGATTTATTACCAATATTAAATCTCAGGTACCTACTGTGTAATATTGGGATTATATTAACTGCTATCAAAACACACCCGAACTAATCGACAAAATTTCAGCGGAGGCAACCATTATTGTATCCAATATTATTGCTGGCATTGCAATTTCAAAATCTCTGGTGCTTTTAGGGAAGTTTTTCCCAGTCAAACAACTACTTTTCTCTAGTATACTGCTGCAGAAGTTATTAATCTATCAGCATCGAAGAGAATTTACTGTGCTCAAAAGAAGTGGAAAACTTACCTCCCGTTTACCCGAAGATTGAAAAATAAACCTAATTATTTAAAGTATCGTCCAGATTTTGTAATTTTGATTGTGCCATACGGAAGCAAAGGTGGCTGCGATTTCGTTACTATAATCTCAGATCACAGTCACCCTTGCTTCCGTATAGGATAATCAATACTTTCTTTTAAAAATATTTCTGAAATGTTCTTATTGATATTGAGCTCATTTATGCGGTTTCTTCACAATTAAGCGAAAGTATACATGTAAGTAATGCCATTTCGTCTTTGCTGAAGTCTGGAACATCACCTATATTGAATACCGCAAAGAGAATTTCGGACCTCCTGGCGTTATCAACCCTTTGCTTATGTAGTCGTTTTATGAATTCCTATATCAGCATTGAGTTGGCAGCCAGAGGGTTCTCATTTGTCGTCCACAAGATTTCGATTACATTCTGCAAAATTGTTTTCATAGACTTTTTATGAACGCACTTCACCATAAGGCGGTGCACCATGTAAGTAACAGGTAACGATTAACGTAAATCTTTGAATTTCGTGTTATTTAGTGGATATTATTTCAAAATTTATTTCTACCTGGAAACTGTAGTTTTTATGATAACCAGTATTCTCATAAAACTGGATTGTATTGTATTTATTGTATTTACAGTATTACAACTTATACTAACTTAACACTCTAATTACATAATTTTCTCATACTCTCTCTCTAAGCACTCTAATAATCATAAACTTCCAATTTTCTTATGGTAAGACAGATGAAGTTTTAAATGACATTTTATTACTCAAGACAAATTGGACTACATACCCAATAGGGTGGCATAAGTTTTCGTGAGTTACGGATTTGTTATTAACCGTGGCGCACATAGGCTTATGCTACTCAGTTGGGATTACGCAGACATACCTGCTACTATTGAAAATGCATCTGAAAAAGTTCTTAAGAAAACTACATGGTGTTCCTCTTCTAAGAATTATCCACATTGTAATTGGGGTATTACTGGAGACTTATAATTACGACGAAAAGCAAAGGAAATTTTTAGTAGTCTACTGAATTTCATTCCTTTGATGTTGGACTAGACTAATTATTAATCTCTCTGACATCATTGGAGTGTATTCTAGTGGGTTATCTGCAACTGGGAAGCATTCATCGGATTACATTTTGTCACTGATTAGCCATTGCATTTGCAATACATTTGTAATAGTATAGCATAATTTTGTATAAAGTTAAGTGATTTATATAATTAAGAAAGCAACAAAACAAAAGTATAATTGAAACATTATTTGTAGTATCTAAAATGTCGTTTTGTAATTCCTAGAATACTGTTATAATATTTCGTTATGAAGATTGGTGTAAATTATGTGCTAAATAATTACTTTAAGGAATATTATGGTACATCTTAGAATATCCTTTACGATTCAATTGTTTGCAGGATTTTTTATGTAATGTAAATAATTCGCAAAGACAATTATTACCTTATCGTATAAAAAGCGATTTTGATTTATAAGCTGTACGCGTAATTCTGAAGTTATTCAAAAGATATTATTATTTCGTCATTACTGCTAGATGTTGCCTCCCCTCAACCGAGCCGTCACGAAGTTTCTTCTAAACAGATTGCTTTGGCCTCCTAAGCTTCATTTCTCCACTGGTGCAGAATTTATTAATCTTTGTGCCGGGGGGTTATGAAGTTCAGTCGGCTTTAGAAAACCCTGCTGCGTTTAACTCAACATTTTAAAATCATCTGCAAGTTAACTTCTAATATGGGGATGTCTTGTGTCTCAACAAACTTACCGAAGTACATCGAAGAATTCTTGTAATATAACGAAATGCACATTTGGAAGACTCATTTTGGTGGCATCGGTTACAATAATTTGTTCTTACTAATCGAAAATATTGTCACCCATGTTACCAAATTGGGATTTTCCGCACATCTTATTGGAAAAACGTCTGGCTTGTCATACCAGTGCATACTGGGCTTCTTGATATCAGAATAGTTTTATTCATCGTCGCTCGCTTTGTTAACTGCTTACAACCTCATTACTCAAATCTTCCGATACATATGTCACCGCCTCTGAGCGCACCCAGCTTATGAGAGCACACATCGGGAATTTATATGCAAATAACTTTGCCCTATTATAGATGAGGAAATGAAAATTAATACATGTTGAAATACATTATATAATCAACGTTTTCACCAAATTTCATTCCCACAGCAGCTACAGGAAAAAAAGTTATTAACGAGTAACATCTAAAACTGAAGTTTTTGATGGATCATTTCAGGTATTCATTAATAACTTTTTCCTGTAGCAGCTATGGAGATGAAATTTGGTGAAAACGATAGGAATACACAACACCTTGTGCTATTTTAAATTAGGTAAACCAATCTAGAATCTTGACAGTAGTATTCATTAGATATTATTTAATATTTATTATTATATATTTATTTAGTATGTGACCCATGGATCCAATGATATTTTATATTTATGTCACATAAAAAATTTAAATAAATGCAACCACCGGTAATGAGTGCAAATGTGACAAAAATACTGTACCAAGTTTATATAATTTTAGTATTTCAATTTTACTAATTACTTAATGTATTCTTTTTCTTCAACGTACCATACACACATTTATGGAGACAACACATAAAACTAAGCAAATTTAAAATGCTTGAAGGAATTCAGCAACACCTTTGGTTAACGATATAAGAAATGAAAAAATCGCTTTTCGTTTAGCAAAACTGAAATTTCCAAAAGCAATTTTGTTCGGTTGAAGACTTGTATGAATCTTAGAGCGGTATAGAAATTCCTTTTTGTTGTTGTAGACAGGCTTCCAGGATGCAATGCATTTTATTGAATGTCGGTATGCTAGAGATAGTATCCAAAGATAAAATGTCCAGAAAGAGGGAAGAAAGACAAGAATGAAGCTGAATAATACCACGGTAAATTTGTCAAGGTACTTATACTTGCGGATAAGTAAATAGCAGCAGAGATGACTTTCCCTTTTGACGAACAACTTCAATGCATAAAAGTTAATTGCACCAAATTCGTTTAACAACTTTGTTAAAATATTTAAAATCTTGTAGTATTTTAAGGTATTCTTTAATGAGCGAAGTTCTTTTTTAGTTGAGTAATTTCCTTTACTGTACCTATAAGCAAAAACATGAAGAAAATTTAATATAGTCACTTTTGCTCATAAATCTCATATGTAAAATATGGTTTATTAGTTACTTGATTTGCCTCCCAATTGTAATATTCATTATAATGAAGCTAGCCACGGTTAAATATATGCTGAAAAATTGTGCAAACGTTGAAGTTATGATCCACCAAAAGAAAACACTTTGTGCTACTAGTAAAAAATAGTATTCAAAACTGGTTTTGTCCTCGAGAAATGAAGTTGGAAAAGTTGGCCACCAAGGGTTGAATGCAGGGAGCAGAGAAACAAAAGATGACGAGGCTATCAGGATGAAGCACGAAATGTTATTTAGAGTAGAGATGAATTTTTCTTCTTTAACGCTATCTTGTTTACGCAGAGAGAATTTTTCTGAAATAGTATTTGTTTAAAAATCAATTAGAATATATATTTAAAAATACTTAAAATATGGAGCCAAAGTTTTTATTTTTATTACCTTGAAAAGTTTTGTAGACTGTCAATTGCGTGTTAAATAATAATATAAATTTTTCTTTTAGGTATTTATAAGTGTAAACAGTAATGAAAGAAAAAAAGAATGTCATTAGAAAGAAGACACATAGGTAACAGTCTAGTGAATTAGGGTTTCTCCTCAATTCGTAAGGGACTCTTAGCAAGACACAAATCTCCCAAATATGACAACTCACAAAGAACAGATTAAACTTTGCTTTTACATATTTGCTTTTGGAGTGCAGCAGCTTTCTGTTTTTGGCATCGTAAACGAAAGGCACACTTCCTAGGAAATTGCCTACTTTGATACAATTTTGTACTATTTTATGGCAAAGCAAAATGCAAATGTGAATGTCCAAATTGAAAAAATATTTTGACAGAGGCATAGCAATTTCTTTGACATTTCCGTCAGTTGCAGAATTGTATTTAGTAATTTCTGTTTGTCGGTTTTGTATATGTCTTCCACAACAACGTTATTTTTCTTGCCGATTCTGCTATAGATCTTATCAATAAATGTATCTTTTTTCGTAAATAAAACCCTTTCAGCCAAGTACCTAGTAGTTATTTTAAATTGTAAATAATGGTTATACAATAATAATAGCGTGCATTGTTGGTGAGGAAACTGACTCCTATACAATTAGACATTTTTGCAACTAATATTTTACTTTTTACTACGTAATGTTAGCACAACAACTTCTACATTATTTCGGCAGCACTAATTTGAAGTTAATTTAAATATTTACAACTAATTTTCGAAATGTCTTGACCGATTATTCTGTGGAACAAAAGAACAACGAAATAAAGCAACAACAAAATTATACTTTATACCTCTCGTAGACAAGGAATTTTGTTGTGCAGGCAGGTATGCCTGCCCGGGCAAGATAAATTATCTCCAGGCATTTAGGGGTGCAAGCCAAAGTGTAGGGAACTCTTTCTAGAGACTAGGTATAATATATTAAATATTGTAATATAATTTTAAGGTTCAGATTTTCACTCGGCATTACCAGTAATGCTTACCCTTATTGCCGAGTAATCATCAATTTCCTCCAAAATTCACCCAAATGACTAATTTTACTCGGCAGTAACCAGAATGACCGCATTGAATGGCAAAATGACTGCAACAATTACTGAAATTTGTATTACTGACAAAAGAAAGTAATAAGTCACATAAGAGGTACATGTAAAAAGCTTTTTCGATCTACTAATTTTATTTTCATATACAGAGCTGTATAGGTTAAAAAATTATTTATTAAGGTAAGATTCATCACGCTATGGCAATTGCTATTGCGTATTGTACAGGGTGTAAAGATAAACACACAGTCAACGAAAACTAAAAAGCTTGAAGGAATTCAGCAACACCTCTAGTTAGTGAGTGCATGTATGTTATTATCGTTTTTTGCTTAGCAAAACTGAAACTTCCAATAGCTATTTTGTTTGGTCGGAGACTTGCATGTACCTTAGACAGGTATAAAAATTCAAATTTGTTGACGCTGTAGACAGGTTTCCAGGATTTAATGCATTTCGCTGACTCTCTGTATATCGATGAAAGTATCCAGAGGTAGCATGTCCAGAAGCAGGGCCAAAAGGCAACGATGAGACAGATTACGCTCAAAGATAAATTGTCGAGATATTTATGTTTTCTGATCAGCAAATAGATGCAGAGGTGAGAATCTCTTTTAACGAAAATTTTTAGTGCATACAAATTAAGTGAACCGAATTCATTTAACAATTTTGTTAAAATATTTAGAATTTTGTAGTATATTAAATTATTTTGTATTAGGCGAAGTTCATTTTTAGTCGAGTCGTTACGTTTCTTGTACCTAAATCCAAAAGGAAAATTATTTTTGCTTAAGAAAGATAATTGCAAATTTCAGTGTTATTTATAAAATAATTTTCAGTTACCTAATTTCTCTGCCAATTGCAATATTTATAGCTATAAATTTAGTGACTGTCAAATACAAGCCGAAAAATTGAGTCATCACGGAAGCTATGATCCACCAAAACAAAATACATTGGGAGACCAACACGGAATAGTATATTAAACTGTTTTTGTTTTGGAACAGCGATGTTGGAAACGTTGGCCACCAAGGGTTAACTAAGGGCATTAGAGAAATGGTAGAAAACATGGCTATCACAAGAACGGATGAGATATTACATAAGGTGGAGACGAAAGCCTCTTTTTCTGATTGCCCTTTTGATGGGGATGATAATTTTTCTGAAGTGTTAATATTCAATAGTTAGAAAAGATGTGATAATACAGAATTAAAAGATAAATTCAAAATTGCTAATTACCTTTAAAATTGCGGTAGACTTCCATCTGAGTGTTAAATAATAAAAGGATTTTTCCTTTTTGAAATTTATATGTGTACACAAGCATTACAGAAAAACATAGTTTTATTGTCCCAAAAATGCAAAGACAATATTCCGATGAATTTGGGTTTCTCCGAAATTCGTAGAAGGATCTCAATAAAAGAAACATCATCCAAATATGACTCCACACAAAAAATATAGTGTATTTTGCCTTGACATATTTGCCTTTAGAATGCAGCAGTTTAGTCTTTTTCTTATCAAAACTAAATGGCACACTTCCTAAGAAATGGCCTATTTCGAAACAACGTTGAATAATTTTATTGCATATCGAAATGCACATATGAATGTCCAAATTGAAAGTATGTTGAATCTTGGGATTCCTCCGTTTTGTCTTAGTCAAAGCCATCGTCTTTATTTTATTGGAAAGTCTCTCAATTGCTGACTTGTTTCGAATTGTATTACCGAACTAAGTTCTCGATTCGAAATGTAAGGCAGACAACAATAGTTATCCATTACGGATGGTCACAGATCGTATCAATGAAATAGATTTTCATAAACATTAACCTGGCACCAAAGCTATAGCAATTGCTTTCATTAGGTGTTGTTAGGCAGATGATATCAACATATTTATAGAAGTTTGTTTTCATAGTCATTAACCTGGCACCAAAGTTCTGCTGATTTTGTTTACAGTTTACGCTTTCGTAAGTGATAACATAATAACAGCCTGCAAAATGCTTTAATATACTAAAGAAAAGTTTTGCTATTATGTTCATAAACGCAAACTCAATACCTAGATATATGCTCAATCTACGTGAAATAAGTGGTTTCACAATATTACATTTTTCAGAACATAAATGGAAATTAGGTGACATGTTCTCTCTCTGGAAAATAAAAAATTCAGATGGTTATAACTTCTGTATTAAGTATAAGTAAGTTTGTAAAAGTTTCGAATATTGGCTCCAATGTTTTTAAGAATATATGTTTTAGAGCTAATTTAAATGATTACAGTCGTAGCACTTCAGAGATATTTATTTCTTACCGCAAAATTGGCTAACACACTATAAATTAGAAAATGAGGTCTTTTACTACAGAATAAACTCAAATTCGGGCACAGCAAACAACAGGAGTAGCAAATTGCAATCCTTTTTTTCTGTACGACATATTCGTTCCGCCTCCAATTTGTGTGTATTTAGAAAGCAATTACAAGCTTGCCGGAGCCAAGTTGCAATTTTCAGTATATACTATGAAGAAGAAATCTATGAGTATAAACGTCCTTAATTTTCTTTCCTTTGTTAAGACGATGATACCAAACGGGTTCACCGTTATGCTTAGTGTAATAATGTGGGAAGGTGAAATGTTATTTTGAGTTAATACAGAGTTAAGTCAAATGGGTATAATGAGATAGAATTAAATGAGTGGTCAACCTCCTCAGATGGGATGGACATGGAGTTACCTAGACCTTGTACACAGCCATTTTGCATGGAATTCAGAAGTCCGGCCCTTATATTAAGAACTTGACATTATAATTGGCCCTGAGTTCGAAAATGCTTTGCATGTGTGATATTAAGAGTTAAAATTAAATAGTTTGGACGAAATAAGGCGCTTAAATTTTTTGCAAAGGAAATCAAAATGAAAACGTAGAAGCTCTCTGGTAAAATACACGTTCGACTTCAGCATTTAATTTTACATCTAAAATTGCACCAAATCTTAGTGCTAAAATTACAAATATGGAAATGATACCTTACATTATGGAGTCGTAAAAATATTGGTGATGTTAAGAATGCTTAAAATGCTTGAAGGAATTCAGCAATGCCTTTAGTTAGTGAGTGTATATACGACAGAATAGTTTTCCGCTTAACAAATTTGAAACTTCCAATATATAATTTATGAGGTTCCAGACTTGTAATGACCTTTTTCTGATATAATAGTTGTGTTTCGTTGGTGCCGTTGGTCGGTTTCCAGGATTTAATACATCGTTTTGAATCATGATACACAAGTGAAAATAACCATATATTACAAGTCCAAAAGCAAGGTAAAATTGCAAAACCAATACTGAATAATATTAGTGTAAACAGGCCAAGGTGCATATGCTTCCTTATAAGCAAATAGCCGAACAGATAAGTTTCCCGTTTAATGAGAAGCTTCATTACAAAAAAATTAAAACGACACAATTCATTTAACAATTTAGTTAAAATACTTAGGACTCTATAATACTTTAAAGCGGTGTCCAGTACACGAAGTTCATTTTTGGTTGAGTATGCTGACTTACTGTATCTGTAAATTTAAAATTTAATTTAATTTTTCAATTTCAATATTTTACTAAAAGGTTTGATTTAAAGCTTACCTGATCTCACTGCCAATTGATATAATCATAGCTATAAAGTTGATTATTGTAAAATACACGCTGGTAAATTGTACAACTGTAGCAGACAACAGCCACCAGAAGAAAACGCATTGAAGTAGGATTAGACTGTGGTATACGAAACTATCTGATTTTTGTAACAATGAAAAAGGAAAAATTGGCCATTCGTGTTTAAGTATAGGCAGAAACCATAATGCAATTGTCACTATTATCAGGACTGAAGACGATATTTCATTCAGGGCGGAGATTTGCAATTTGCGGCGACTACTATCCTTTTTATTAGTGGAGAATGTTTCTAAAATTTGTCCAAAAAGATGACTTTTTATTATAATATGAAATTAAATATTTAGATTTAGTGAAATATAGGACATCGTTATTTTTTACCTTGAAAATTTTGGTAGACTGAGAACTGCAGATTCAATAGTAATAATAATATTTCTTTTTGATATATGTAAGTGTATGTTGGAATTATATAGAAAAATAGTGTCAATAAGCCAAAAGTGCTTATATAAAAGTCAAACGAATTTGGGTTTTTATTGAACTGGCACCAACTTCTGATTAAAAGGAATATAATCAATAAATGAACACATAAACTAAGTAAATTAAACTTCATTTTAGAAATCTTGCTTTTAGTATGTAACACTCTGTCACCATTTTCATTCAAAACAAAAGGCACACTTCCTAAAAAATGGCCTACTCTAATAATATTTTTCAGAATTCTGTGACATAGCAAAATAAAAATGTGTATGTCAAATTTCAAAAAGATTGGGTTATTCCTTTTTCGGAATTTTGAAATAAATGAAGACTTTGCTTTAACAAGCCTGTCGGGCATTTGGAGGACTTTTGCTACGTTTATATTCATAACTGTAATAATTTTTCGCCAAACCGTTCTTTAAGTAATGTACATCTATCTATATCAATATATACCTACTTGTACCATCTAGGAAATAATTTTCGTGTAGCGGAAGAAACTTAGCATGGTTATTACTTCAAAGCAAAGATTTTAAGATTAAATGCGAAATAGTTGGACACTCAGCCGAAACGGCGACCTATTTTGATGCTGGGACTACATTGTATTACTAAGATAAACGTTACCACCTTGCAATATTCTAAAAATGCCGGTTCAACGTTAATATAAAATTAACATTGAGAGAATAGTTCACCACAAAGGGATCAATCAACTTTTTGAAGAAGGTACTCTTTATTTATATTGTTTTGGCTCAGTAATAGTAGTATATTAATTTCCAATCAAGATAACTACTACTGACGTATTCGGAAGGGACATTCAAGGCCAATACCTTTATATTATTGACTTATAAAACCGCATAACCGTAGTAGAAGTAATGCCAAACCAAGATATTATTAACGTCAATAAAATAGTAAAAACAATCATGTCTACAACAATTTCAGTATTCAGTATAGAACATATTTAACACCGATTTAAACCATTTTAGCTTTATGTGTGCCTGAATACAGAACAAAACTCATAATTATTAAGAGGAGCATCAGCGAACTCTTTATAGGAATGAAGGATCTGTCTGGATGGATGTCTGTCTGTCTGTGCGTGTGTTCGCGAAACGCTACTTTATAGTAATGTCCGATCTGTCTGTCTGTGTATTCGAATTGTCAGTATGTGCCGCATGTTACACTTCGACTTTCGTACTGTCTTAAATCAAAATATCCTACATACTAATATTGTTTTTCTCTGTTTTCATGCTGTTTTTTCTCGGTTTCGGTTTTCTGTTTTCTCAATGTCTATGCTCCTCTTTATTACGTGCTGTTTTAACGGGTTTATTTCTTATTGAACCGATTAAATAAATTGCAGTAGTTACTATGACTGACAATTTTAGTTTTACACCTCTGGTTGACAATCATGCATACAGCAAGGAAGGACTCTACAATTGAGTAGTTACAAAAGTAAACGCCAATTTTCTCTGAGGTTTTACGTAATTACCCACTGAAAAAAAAATGAACAATAACGTATTGCTTGGTAAAGTGCTCACAATACGTAATTTGTATTTCATACTCGCAATATAAATTGGCTTAGCATTTAAATATGCCTGCTACTTAATTCGACCGGGAAATAAAGGGATTATGCCATCTCGAAATTCATGTCTTCTAAATAAAATGGATATTTTTAGTAGAATAAGTTGTAAAAATATGCGTAAAGGAATTTTTTCTTGAAACAAAATGGTATTGTATATTTATCCATGTATATATACAGGTGCACACGCTAACGAACTCGCACATGAATCGCTAAACTTTGTTGAAAATGACTGAAAATAAGGATACAAAAATAAATCAGGTGTCAGGAAAAGTTACGTATTTCTACTGTAAAGTTGGTTGGCAAAAAGCTTCCTAAAACTGCTACTAATAGTAATACTTTACTGCAATAATCTACAATATTTCTTTTGTCCCACAATGTCTAAGACATGTTCATTTATACTTAGTAAAAATTCATCCCGGAAACCATTTAAAGGCTAAATTATTGTTTACTATTTAAAATACAGAATACAGAACATCCAGCAATAGAATGTTAAACTTTTAAGCTGAATTACTAAACTAGTTATCACTGTATAATAGTGCCATTCACCGGCTGGGTTTATAAACCAAAAAACTAGTTTATTAGTTTATTTTGTCCAACTCAGCACAACTGCGCATGTGTGAGTTTATAAACTGTGGTTTATAAACGCTACAAAAATAAACCAGTCTGGAGTGGTTTAATTGATTAAAAACAGTTTATTTGTGATACGTGCAACAAATTTTGTACGCAACACCATAGTTTCGCATTGTTACCTAGGTAATACTTGAACGCCAAGATTTATAAACGGATCGTTGCCAAAGCGCTCATTACAACATGTGTGTAAACTGTTTGGCTTATAAACTAAAGTATTTTTAAATTTTACTGGTGAATGGTACTAATAATAGAAATTTTTTTATACCTATACTACCGACTTGTACAAATTGTGCAGGGTGAGATATAATCAAGATGAGGCAAAATAAAATCGTTCCCAAAATTTTATCATCAGTGGGAAGCTGGGATGGGAGATATGTGACAGACCGACAATATATATATATATAAGACATACCGAGACGTTACATACCCATACATTTACCTACCCATGACATTACATACCGCGAGGTTACATTCCAGTGCTATGCCTTATATGTCTTATGCACTTCCCGATCGTTTCTTTGATGCTCTGCACTGCATCTTTCCATCCAATCAGTCTTGCAATTAGTTCCTCTTGGAATCTCGTAACAAAGTGTTAATATTAACTCATTTATTTGCGTACATGCTTACGAAAAGTATTTATTTCTTTTTTGAAAAATTGAGGTGGACAGCAATGAAAATACAATAGTGATGAATGGACATAGTGACTGTGAAAAAGAAATGATGGCAAGGTGTGCAGTTTGCTACAGACTTTGTGAAACGTCTTGTGCATTTTGTAGAAAAGTTTACTACTGCAGTGCAGAGCATCAAAGAGACGATCGGGAAGTGCATAAGACATACAAGACATTAGCACTGGAATGTAACCTCTCGGTATGTAATGTCATGGGTAGGTAAATGTATGGATATGTAACGTCTCGCTATGTAAAGTCATAGGTAGGTAAATGTTTGGGTATGTAACGTCTTGGTAGGTAATGTCACGGGTAGGTAAAGGTACTGGTATGTAACGTCTCTCGGTAGGTAATGTCTCGGCAGCGTATAACAGCCTGACAGATAATCAATCTAACTTACCATATTGATAATTTCAGTGTAATTTTAACAGTACAAATAAAAACTACATTTAACTGTCGAAAATACTAAAACTCCAAATATTGATTCTTTTATTTTATTACTGTTACAAGATTATTCATTTGTATCGAAGCATTATTACCAAAATTAATGACATAAGCTTAAAATGCTTGAAGAAATTCAGCAAGACCTTTAGTTAATGAGTGCAAATAAGATAGAATGGTTTTTTGTGTTACAAACTTACTTCCAATGTATAATTTATTTGGTTGAAGACTTGCATGAATCCTTTTCTTGTAAGAAAATACCGCTTTTTCAGTGCCGTAGACCGGTTTCCAGGATCTAATGCAGCTTTTTGAATCATGATATACAAGTGATAACAACCACATATAGATAGTCCACCCAAAAGATACAATTATGGCAGAAATAGTGATTAAACAAATTGCAAACATATCAAGGTGCGTGTGTTTCCTTACAAGCAAATAGAAGCACAAATAAATGTCTCGCTTAATTATGAACCTTAACATAAATATACTTAGAGAACAAAATTCATTATGCAACTTAGTTAAAATACTTAGAATTCGGTAATGTAGTAAAGCGTTGTGCAACGAACGAAGTTCATTTGCCGTTGAATATTTTTGTTTATTATATCTGCAATCCCAAAGAGATTTTTTATATTCATCTTATTTTATTTTGTTACTGCATGAATGTACTTCTAAAAAAACATGATGAACAACTTACTTGATTTCACCGCCAATTGAAATAGTAATTGCCACAATAAGGGTTGTCGTCAATAATGTAGACATAAATTGTACAAATGAAGCAAACAACAACCACCAAACGAAAATGCATTGTAGCCCTACTAGACAGTGATATGTAAAACTGTCCGTGTGTTGTAATAGTGAAGTAGGGAAAACAACCCATCGGTGTTTAAGAATAGGAAAGAAACACATTAGGCAACTTAGCAGTGCCAAAATTAAACACTGTACAAAATTCAGCGTTGACAAAAGAACATCTAGTGACTTATTGTCTTTTTGCCGGGTTGTGAATTTATCTATATAATTTTCAAAGAAATAAAAAATTATAAAAAATCGAATTGAACATTTCTATGAATGAAATATTTCTTTTCCTTACCTAAGAATTTTTGGTAGACACGGAACTGCATATTGATCATTAGTAACACTATTTCTTTTTTATATAAGTAATTATACAAAGAAATTACAAATAAACTTATTGTAAGCGAGGCAAAAATGCAGATATAAAAACCGAAAGAATTCGGATTTTTGCTGAATTCGTAACCGCATCTGAGCAAGAGATATGTGAAACTCAAATGAAGACAAACATTTAATAAATGAAATTTTGCTTTTGTTTTCAAACTATTGGAATGCAACACTACACTTTCATTGTCATTCCAAATAAAAGGAACACTTCCTAGCAAGTTGCCTACTTTTATAATATTTAATAGAAATTTCTGGCATGACAAAATTAAAAAGTGCACGTCAAATTCGAAAAACGTTTTGCTACTATTGCTAAAGTGGTTTGATGCAAATAAAAGCATGCCAATGTGTACTTTGTGTTAGCTTTAGCAAATAATGAATTTTTGATCTCAAAATACTTTTTCATGCGTTACCTGACTTACACCGTTAAATGGTATGAAGCTTTTTTGAACTTATACTCAAGTATGCATGCAAGCAAGCTGTAATCTGTAAATCATTTATGCATGTCAAATGACAAAATAAGGCTTCTGAAATATTTTAAATAATAAGTATGGAGAACTTTAAACATGGTCAGGAATGTGCATGCACACCGTAAAATATGGTGTAGTTCCCCATGTCGAATTATTTTTTAATGTAGAAATATTTATTTGGCAAAAAGGAATGTGGAATATTTTTGAAAGGTCAAAAGTTCGTTTACCCAATCGTTTATCATCGGAAGGTATCATTATACCATCATCACATCACGAATTGTTCTATGTGTACAGTGCATCTGCTTTTCAAGCAATGCTTGGTCTGATGTAACTTTTATCTGTGAAGCAATGAAATGAAGTAAATATGAAAGAAAAATAATAGAGATGACTATTTCGACTGGACAAACGTGTTTTGAAAGCAAAGATTTTTTTAATTAAGTAGAAGCATTTCGACATTCTGGAGAAATATTTCGAAGGTGGAACTGCTATACTGCATTTTACGGTGTCCATGCAAATTCAGATAAACGTAAACTAAGTGCAACCTTTAAAATTAGAGGCTCATCGCTCAGTGTAATATTAAATTCAAATTGGAATATAATAGTAAAACTTTATTTAAAATTAAAATATGAACTTTTTGAAAAGAGGTGCTATAATTATTTTTGTTTTGGCTCAATAATAACAGCATTTATTTCTAATCAAGAAAACTGCTAACATGTTTAAAGAATTTTAGGACAATTTTCTCAACAATTTCAATACGCCGTACAGAGTTTATCCTTTAAATTTTTTATTAAACTATTTAATACTTTTGCTATTTCTTGCCAACATTACCTTTTTAAGAACTCCTGAATGTGAAATTAGTGGTGTCCAAATAATATCAAATCAAATATTACTAATCATTTCACACAAAAGCATACCAGATGACGATTATTCATGTTCCAAAAGTAATTGCGAAATAATTAATACAGATATGCCTGGTTACACTGACCATCCGCCCAGTTTTCTAAACTGTTGGTATATGTATAGATGCATACAAGCATACACTCTTAGACTAGCTTTTGTTTAGATTACTACTACGCGACAGATCGCGTTTGTTTACGTTATGATTTGTCTTTAGAAGGTACCTACTTAATGTACCAATATGAATATTGTGTTCTTGTTCTTTTTCTTACTACAATAAAGTCAGTCGTTCATTCGCATTCAATCCCTATGTATCCTCGTCTTTTACTGTTCACTTGCATTTAAATCACTAGTACATACTTGCATTTACACTAGCATCTCACTCTTAAAGATAGAACTTAGAGTTTATGCATATAAACATTTCATGGTAGCAGAGCGTGGTTGTCTTTAAAGTGGGATAAGCAAAGCAACGAATTCTCAACAATCGAAATCATCAGTTTTTGAGACTTGAAAGTGAGATAAACAGAAAGTGACATAAAAGTTACAAGTGACTGTAAGGATGTCTACCACTAGTGGGGCAACAGGCACTACTACGACATTGACCACATCACTGCCCAAGTTGGAAGTGGTGAAGCTAAGTGACAGTAATTATGAACAGTGGAAATTGCAAATAACATTACTACTGAAAGCTCATAAGCTGTGGGAATATGTGAGCGGTGCAACAGTCAGAACGGTTTCCACCGCAGATAAGTGGGATGAAAAGGATATTCAGGCTCAGACAGTCATAGTGACATCCCTAGATGCAATGAACAGCAATTACATCTACAGTCTAACAACCGGTAAGGCAATGTTTGACAAGTTAGCTAGGATTCACTCAGATAAAAGCGCTTTGAATAAGCAACACACACTTACTAGTTTCTTAAACTATAAGTTGAAACCTGAGCAAACCTTAGCAAATGCCCACTGTGACATTGAACGACTCACAAGAAGTTTGAACGAGATGGGAGTCGCAATTGATGAAACAACTGCAGTGACAAAACTTGTTTCAGCACTTCCAGATGAAAAGCATAACGCTTTTAAAAAGGCTTGGGACAGTGTGCCGTCCGCTTCCCAAACAATGGATAATCTTCTCTCCAGATTGAGAAAAGAAGACTTGACAGCAGTTCAAGAAAACTTGATTGAGAAAGAGAAAGAAGAGCCTACTTCTTCAAGAGCTTTCACAGCAAAAGATTCCAATGGCAGAGATGACCGAAAGAAGAAAATCGACGAGTTAAAGAAGAAAACTAAATGCCATTCTTGCGGAAAGGTCGGACACTGGTCACGTGAGTGCCGCAGTAAACCAAAGGGAGGAAATCCTAATCCAGAAAACAGAAGGTTTAAGCAAAATGATCGAAATGAGAAGAAAGGAAGTGAGAGGAGCGACAGGAGATATGAAAAGGAAAGTGATGATTCGTTCGGGAATGCTTTCATGATGAGTACTGAAGATAACAGTGACACTTGGTACTGTGACTCAGGCGCTTCTCAACATATCAGTGGAAATAGAGAATGGTTTTCAGTGTACACTAAGTTAGAGAAACCCAAGCCTGTGTACCTTACCAACAAGCAATCGATTGATGCAGTTGGATTTGGAAATATTCCACTCCTTGCACTGATAAATGAAAAGTGGATCGAATGTACATTGTACAATGTACTGCACATTCCTAAGGCTACTAATCTATTCTCCGAATCAGTGATGGCTAACAAAGGATATACAATTATGCGTAATTCCAAGATCACCACGTTTACTGACAAGAGAGGAAAGCCTGGACCAGAAGCATTCCAAGTAAGCAATTTGTATGTAATGAGGTTTAAGCCCTTGAACTCCAGTGCTCTTGCAACTGGAAATGGAATAAACATGCTACAGCTATGGCATGAGCGATGTGCACACATCAATTCGACCTACATTTACAATACGATTAAGAAGCAGTCAGTGCGTGGAGTTGAACTACCAGATAACAGAGAAGAGCAAAAGCTTTGTCAGCCCTGCCAAGAAGGAAAGCAGGCAAGACTACCCCATCCAGTGAAAGAGCAGAAGAGGCAAACTGTACCAGGAGAAATGGCTCATGCAGACTTGTCGGGTAAAATGCCCATGCAATCATTAGGTGGGTCCCTTTACTTTCTTTTAATCAAAGATGACGCGACTGGGTTCCGTGTCGCATACTTTCTTAAAGAAAAGAGTCAGACAGTTGAATGCGTAAAAGCATACATAGAACTCATGAAAAACCAGACAGGGAAAATGATAAAGGCATTCCACTCTGATAACGGGACAGAGTTTGTAAATGAGAAACTCAACAGCTATTTTGAGAAGAATGGAATTATCCATGAGAAATCTGCTCCCTATTCTCCTCAATCAAATGGAAAGATTGAAAGAGAAATGAGAACGATTAAAGAATCAGCAAGAGCAATGATGTTGAACTACAAAGTCCCTGACATATTATGGGCTGAAGCAGTAGCTACTTCAGTATACGTTCATAATAGAATGCTAGACAAGCAAAGTACAGAAATCACTGCATTTGAGCAAATATTTCAGAGAAAACCAGATATTTCACACCTTAGAATCTTTGGGTGTACAGCTTATGCACACATTCACGAAAGCAAGAGGACTGTGTGGCAAGCAAAGGCTAAGCAATATATCTTAGTAGGCTACGAAGGAGTCTCAGATAACTATCGGCTTTATGACAGAGAGACAAGAAAGATTATCGTAGCAAGAAATGTTAGATTTCAAGAACAAAGAGAGAGCTCCAACAGAAGAGAATCAGAGGCTAAAGCAGAGAACAGCCAAAACAATCACGTAACACTTGAAGAAGTTTATGCAAAGAGCGACGCAGAAGATGCCGATGGAACAATCAATGTGTCAATCTACGTGACAGAACAACACTCAGACAACCAGATCGTTACCAAGCACATATGATGAGAACAATAATCGAACCAAACACTTTCGAGCAAGCAATGAGTTCTCCACAAGCAGCAAAGTGGATGGAAGCAATGACAGACGAGATAAAAAGTCACAAAGATAATAACTCATGGGATTTGGTTCCCAGACCTCGAAATGTAAGAATACTGGAGACTCGCTGGGTGTACAAAATTAAGTACAACAAGAAAGGAGAGATCGTGAGATTCAAAGCCAGACTTGTCGTAAAGGGTTATAAACAAAAATATGGAATTGATTACGACGAGACCTACGCTTCAGTTTGTCGCTACGAATCTATTCGACTGGTGTTGGCAATTGCTGCATTCATGAAGTATCATGTTGGACAATGTGATGTCAAGACAGCCTACCTACATGGACAGATCGAGGTGACACTATATATTTGGCAGCCAAAAGGATTTGAGCAAGATGAGAACTCTGTTTGTTTATTAAACAAGAGTATCTATGGACTCAAGCAAGCACCTCGCATTTGGAATAGTAAACTGAAATCCTTCTTCAATGAATATCAGTTTCAAGAAACAACAAGCGACCCTTGTGTTTTTGTAGGCTACATAAATCAGGTCATAATGTACATCGTAGTTTATGTAGACGATATCCTGATCATTTCTCCGAACCCCAGAGACATAGAGAAAATGATAGGTTACTTGCAAAATAACTTTGAGATTACAGTTGCCTACCCATGCTCGTTCGTTGGATTTGATATATTGATATATGAAGATCACAGCATTTACATTGGACAAGAAAGATACGTTGAAGAACTGTTGGAGAAATACAATATGAAAAATTGTAATGCTTTGTCCGTACCGATGCAGCCTAACCAAGAACTGATTAGAGCAGAAGAATGTGATACGACTTATCCATTCCCACAACTAATAGGAGCCCTCCTATTTCTCGCACGATTAACCAGACCAGATATTGCCTATGCAGTAGTCAAATTGTCACAATTTGTTAACTACTATGATGAAACCCACTGGGAAGCAGCTAAGAAGATATTGCAATATCTAAAAGGTACAACAGACTTAGGTTTGTTATACGAAAGTGGATCAGATCTATATCTTTCTGGATATACAGACTCAGACTATGCAAGAGACCAAATTGGTCGCAAATCTGTCAGCGGGTTTGCATTCTATATTGGTGATAGTTTAATTACTTGGTCAAGTCAAAAGCAACCTATAGTAACATGCTCGTCAACAGAAGCTGAGTACGTCGCACTATCAACAGCCTCTCGTGAGGCTGTATGGCTAAGAAAACACATCGGAGAACTCAAACTGAAATCTGAGAAGCCTTGCATAATTTATGTGGATAACCAGAGTGCGATAAAACTTGCCAGCAACCCAGAGTTCCACAAAAGAACAAAACATATCGATGTCAGGTACCACCACATCAGGGAGCTAATAGCAGATAACAAAGTGGCTGTGGAGTATATACCGACAAAGGAACAGAAAGCAGATATACTCACCAAGCCTTTGATCAAGTCTTCTCACGAAGAAATGATATCCAACCTTGGACTGAAAACTCCAACAGAGAAGATTGCTAGAGAGAGAGAAATATACGAGAAGAAAAAGAAGCCAGTAGTAAGCACTTTTTCATATATTCTGATGTGTATGATTTACATATTTGGAATACTGATAAAAGTCACAGGAGGAGTCACTACACAAAACAGTCAACCAGTACTGTGGAGGGCAAGTGACATACCTGTCACTTCTGGCTATAATGAATTTCACCTTTTGATCAAATTCCAATCTCCTTGCGAAATCTTAACCAATGAAACGGTACATGTAGATTTATTGGACACTGCTAAAGCAAAGTGTAAAGAACTGTATAAAGAATACTTTATTAGCGAAATGGAGTTAATGTGCCCGATTGGTGATTTTACCGAAGTTTCAGAAAGACACAAGCGAGCAATATTTACTTTAACATTGCTTGTAATATTCCTAGTCGGTGTTGTATCTACTGTGGGATTAGGCGTGTCTGGAACTACAACAGGATCTGTTGCATTGTCAAGATTAAAAACTGTACAAGAACAACTAGCTGAGCAAGAAGTCAAACTAGAACTAAAAACTAAAGAGCTTAAGTTGGCAGAGCGAGCCATTGAAAAGTTAAAGAATGAAATGAGTAGCATGGGACTTCGTGTGAGCAAATTGGATAATGACTATCAACAACTGAAGTATAAACAGACTGGTTCAATATATGCGATATCATATATCACCACACGATTACTGATGGCAAATCAAATACTTAAAGAAACACGGAGGCAATGGAAAGATAAAAAGTTATATGCTCCGTTCTTTGACTATCTAAATTACACTCTACCATGTAAAGACGCTTGTCCTTTGAAATTTGCAATAGGGAAGAATTGTAAGCTTTCGTACGACAGAAGCAAACTGTACATGCATTTCTACACTCCAGTCATAAATACAGATGTACAACTAGTTGAAGCGGACCCCTTTGACCTTCTACATCAAACGGAAAATTCAACTTGTAAAATTTCTTATAGTGGACCGACCAACGCCATTCTATCTACTGAATACGATTGTGTCTACGGGGTTAATGTACAAAAGACGAATTTGATATTGGCGCCAGCTGAAAAATGCAAGTCTGCTTCTTCTTTACCTACATCGACAAAATACTTCACATTGGAAAAATGCAATCCGAGACATGAGAACGATGAATGGGATTATGTGCAAATAAAGCCCTACCATGGTTACAATCACATTTATTGTTTAGGAAATAACATCTCAATTGGATCTATGCAGCAAAAATGCCCAAATCAAACATTCCTACTTCCTTGGAATGCTGATTTCAAAATCAATGGAAATTACTATAAAGGAGGCGAATTTAGGGTGAATTATCACGAAGAAATCGATCCCTTGTTCACATTGAAGACAAACTGGATTTTGGAGCCGAAAATCCATATGGGCGAAATTCTTCAAAGCAATTCTCCTTCTATTAGAGATAAGAAAGATGAAGCTGAAAATAATACAACAGTTCACTGGATCATTGGTGCAAATTGCATTGTTTTGGCTTTAGTAGTTATTGCATTAATGTTTGGTGTATATTACTTTTATAAGCTGAAAAAGGCTAAGTTAGCAGTTCCGACCTCGAACTTGTAAGTCAAGATTGAGAGGGGATGTTGGTATATGTATAGATGCATACAAGCATACAATCTTAGACTAGCTTTTGTTTAGATTACTACTACGCGACAGATCGCGTTTGTTTACGTTATGATTTGTCTTTAGAAGGTACCTACTTAATGTACCAATATGAATATTGTGTTCTTGTTCTTTTTCTTACTACAATAAAGTCAGTCGTTCATTCGCATTCAATCCCTATGTATCCTCGTCTTTTACTGTTCACTTGCATTTAAATCACTAGTACATACTTGCATTTACACTAGCATCTCACTCTTAAAGATAGAACTTAGAGTTTATGCATATAAACATTTCAGTTT